>LOEQ01002512.1:115592-137545 GCA_001685075.1 Bramus lutescens
GCAATGAGAGCAGGAGAATTCTGGGAAGGAGGAAATTGATTCCTCCCACTCCTGCCCCTACTACCGAAGTAGCAGGATGTGATCTGCCCCACTGAAAAGGTACTGAGCCACATGGTTAACATAGATCAGAATAATGGGTTAATATAAGCTACAAAAGCTAATAAGTAGCCTGACCTAATGGGCCAATCAGCTTCATAACTTACAGAGATCTCTGTGCGATTTTCTTTGGGGCTTGCCGGCTGTGGGGTACCGGACAGGACAGAAACCCCAACAAGCAGGCCTTTCATGTTACACACTGTGGTCTGTTGACAGTGATTGTTCAAGTGACCTCTTATTGCCAATTTCAGTTACCACAGTGGACATTTACAGACTGCGTTTAGGATAGGGCTTGACAGGTATTTAAACATTTTACTTTCAGTTCTTAATGTGTAGAATTGGCTGTGCTTTAAAAGATGTAACTGTGAGCTCTGTAGACCTGCAATCTCTGTGTCCGTGGACCTGCAGTCCACGTTTAGGTTCTGGCATTTGGAGGAAAATGCATTTGTGCATGTGGTCTGTCCTGGATCTCTTCTTTTGTTTGCTGGAGCTAAGAGGAAAATCTACAAGAGGGAAGAGAACCCTGGTGCTGATGACATTTGCTCCAGTATGGAAAGCTTCTTCCTGTTCCCACTGTCCCCCTCCTGGACCCTCTGAAGCTCGTGGATTTTACTACAGTCCTGGGCTCCTGGCTCCTCCCAGTGCCAGGCCTGATCACTGCTGCCTGCGTATTGACTGCAGGCCCTGTAGCCCTAGAGAGTGATTTCTTTTTTAGAGGAAAGATATTTATGACTGAAAACAGTACTAAAAACATGAGAATATTGATCATGGTTTTGAGAGATGCTCGCGGTGAATCACCTGATATACCTAAATATCGGCTTTATTCCATCTTTCCTAAAAGACGGATTGCCAGCACAAAAGATGAACAACCATGAGGGGGGAACATCTTATATCTTTCTGATAGGCTGTCTAGCTCTTCTCCATAACAACAGGGAGATGAGAGGTCTTTGTGGCCTCTGCAAATAAAGAAAGCCTAATAAGCTGGGTCTCAGAAGCGGTGGGAACCGTCTTGGGTGTGCTTGATTTAGCTCGGAGTAGTGAGTTAAATTGGCATCAGATGAAAGCTCAAATAGCTAAACATTTAACCAGCTTACAATAAACAATGATTCTAAACATCAGCATACAAATAAATACAAAAGAAGGACCCATTACCATCTGAAGACCTAATTCCAGTGTTCCAAGGTAGTCTTTCGGTGGTTCCCCAGGACATTAATAGAGGGGCATGCATAGCTAATTATTTACCCATCAGACATTTGTGTCAGGCAGGTACTTTTTCGTCATTTGCTTTTTCTTAAATGTGGGCCTGTGTGGGATCTAGGTTATGTGTTGCCTTTTAGAATTAAGAAGGGCAAAGAGACAGATTTGCCTTCTTGAGAAGGTTGAAGAGTGTTGCCTTCCAGTGTAGAGTTTGGAGCCTAACCTTCCTTTGCCAAAAGTTATTTTATTTTATTTTATTTTATACAGGGTCTCACTGTGTAGCCCTACTGGCCTGGAACTCTGGTTATAGTCCAGGCTGGTCTCAAACTCAGAGACCCACCTGTGTCTATCCCCTGAGAGCTGGGATCAAAGTGCACCAACATGCCTAGCTTAATTTCCAATATTATTTTATTTTTAATCATGTATATGAGTGTGTATGTGCCTATGCGTGGATATGTTCATCTGTGTGCAGTTGTCTTCGGTGGTCAGAAGAAGGTGTCTTAGCAAACCTGAGTGCTAAGAGCCAAACTTGGATTCCCTGCAGGATCAGTGCACACTCTTGTGTGCTGAGCTATCTGTCCAGTTCCTCTAGAATTGTTTTATATGCCTATTGTCAACATGCCCATAGCCAGTGTGAAGGGCCCTGACTCTGCAGCAAGCTTCTCCTGTGCAGTGTGTCAGTACTGCCCTCCTCCTCAGGACTGCCTGCTTTGAAAAGTGAGGGAGTTTCCAGCCCTCAGGTGAGATGAGATGAGATGCACCTATAACCATGGCTGTGTCTTTGACCTGCAAGCCCAGTATGTTTACCACTGTTGTCTGTCGGCTTGTGGTGGCACCAGGTTGAAGAGGATGGGTCTCAGAATATGTATGTGAGTAAGTTGGAGTAGGTTATGATCTCCCAAGAAGATGGGCTAGACCACACCAATATTCTGCAGCCAAGACGACATCCTCTAGGATGCCTTCAGTCATAGAGCCAAGAAACCTCCAGTGAAGAGGAAGATGATAAATCAAAAGGGACAAGGTGACAAAGTGCTGACCTCAGAGAAAAGACGTCAGCCAGTACACCTACCTGGCGGAGTAGACACCACCACAGAGACATTTCTTGGGCCTAGAAAGCATAATACTGGGACCTCTTGTAGGCGACCCTAAGGAACTGTGCCCTTTGGTTAATTCTGGTATGGCTCTGGAGTTACAGGTCCTTGGCCTGTTAGCGTGTGTCATGTGCAGATGGTGGCTGCTTGGCCTGCTCTCACCGGAGTTCCTCACTCGCTAGTGGTCAGTTTTCATCTCCAACACATAAAAATGGGTAACACTCTTGTATCGAACATCATAGAGCCTCTTATTTTCTTCTTTCCCTTCTTCTGTAAGACTTCCCCCTTTTAACTTTACAGAGTTGTTGAGATGTATTTCACATAGTGTAAAATTCTCCCCTTTAAGGGTAGGTTTTTAATATTGTCTGTGTCTATTGTTACAGTGTATTATGAGACTATTTTAACTTTCTCCAAAGCAATGACCCTGGGGCCAATTGAGCTGTTATCTCCTGTCCCTCTTCCTTGCACCAGCTGGACATTGGACCCTTTCTGCCACCGTAGAGTTCTGTTGTGGACATTTTGTGTACATGGAGTCATACAAAACATGGGTGTTTGTGCCCCCCACCTTGCTAAGCATTATGATTTCAAGGTTCAGCCATGCCATAGCATGTCAGTAATTCATTTCTTTTTTTTATGCAACATTCTTTTGTATGGCCAAGCCATCTTGCTTATGTTATTTGATAGCCATGCAGGTATTTCACCCTTCTGGCTATTGTGAATGAAGCTACTGTGGACATTCATGTGTGTCTGTATGTCTGTGTTTTCCTTCCTCTTGGGTATGTGTGTAGGAGAACAACTGGGGCATGAGATAATTCCACACTGAGAATTTTTAGAAAGATCCAGCATTCCAAAGCCGCTGTGCCATTCTGTACTTTTGCCTGTAGGGGGGCAAAGCCCCCATTCTTCATATTCTCACCACGGTTTCTAGTGGGTGTGTCTTTCTTATTTTAGCCATTCCCAATAAATGCAAAGTGATTATTTGTTGTGTAAAATAGGAAGTGGCCATGTTAAGTGTCACCCATCACTCTGTAAGTCAGCCTAATAAACCTGTTGGTTCCTCAGAGTAGCTTTGGTGGGATCATACCTCGTAGGAAGAGGTTGGGTAATGTTGTTTGCAGCTACCCCAAGGGAAGAAACTTTAGTAACATCTGCACTCATGTTCACTAAGAATCACCCCCATCCTCCCTCATACTTTGCTCTGATTGTTTTGTGTTTGGTTGCTTGGAGCTTGCAGTGTGTGAGACTGAGCCACTAAGGTCCTTCAGTGTCCCTCCGTTTCCATCTCTGAAGTAACCATATGTGTCATTTTGGCATCTGTATTGTCCTTATCAACTGTGTGAGTGCAGGATCCTTTTTGTTTACTGTGTATGCTGACTCTAGACCATTCAGCCTTTCTCTCTGTGTAGCTGTTAGATTCTGACCGGTAACTGTCAGTTAGATCCTTGACACACGAGCTTTATTTAGCCAACTGCTGGATATGTTTGTGTTTTGATAAACTTCAGCTCTAATATGGAAGGTCAGTTTTGTTACATGGGAATAGGTGGACCCTTTGGATTCAGCTTAGATATTCACTAAGAACTAGACTGATGTCTAATCTAGGGGACATTCTTCTGTATCTGGTGAGACAGCATCACCCATACTGGTCACAAACTAGCAAAAAATTAGGGTCTCAGTCCTGCAGTTGTAAGGAAACAACAAGCAGAGAGCCAGGGAAAGAAACTGAGCCCCACACCTCAAGAGCCATATCCATGGCTGGAACCATCTTCACCCTGGAAGCAAAAGATCAAACTTACCCCAGATCAATGAGATGGTAAAATTGTGATGTGTTAAGCCATTGAGTGTGGTTTATGATGTAGTGACTTGCCATACAGCAATAGAGTGATGACACTCTATACATTGTCTTATGTTATTTAGAAGTGTTTCATAAATGAGTCTTAGGTCACTGTGCTGGGTAGTTTTGTCAACTTGACACAAGCTAAGAGGAGGGGTTTTCAATTGAGAAAATGCTTTCATAAGATTTAGCTGCGGGACATTTTCTTAATTAGGGACTGATGGGAGAGGGCCCAGCCTACTGTAGGTGGTGCTATCCCTGGGCTGGTGGTCCTAGGTTCTCTAAGAAAGCAAGCTGAGGAAGCCATGAGGAGCAAGCCAGTAAGCAGCACCTCTCCACGACCGCATCAGCTCCTGCCTTTAGGTTCCTGCTCTGAGTTCCTGTACTGACCTTACTTCAGTGATGGACTACAATATGGAAGTGTAAGCAAAATGAACCCTTTCCTCCCCAACTTTGGTCATGGTGTTTCATCACAGCAATAGAAGCCCTAAGACAGACACCATCTGCATTCACATAGCTCTTTAAGCAGCTTGGTGTCTCTTTCTCTGCCTTCCTCAGTGGTTCTTTCTTTACTTTGTTCATCCTACACTCAACTCATGGTATTTCCAAGGCTGAAAACCATTTGGATCAATGTAGCTGGATTCATAAAGATACCTATGAAGTATGTGATCCTTGGGAACATGGATGGGCTACAGTCCTTCCTATCCTGAGAAGCATCTTTGATCGTGGACCAGCACCTTCAACCATTGCTTCTTCTCGGAAAGATGCCCAATCAAAACATCTGTGCCACAGGGTATCTGTGAAACACTCAGCACTGTGCAGTTCTACCTAGGCAGTTTTGGCAAGAAGAGCCATCATCTTGGAAGTTACTGTGTTAAGAGTGTCATGTACATATGTACATATTAGCTGAGTTCAGTGAGCAAAGTGACTTGGGGTGTATACGACATGTTTGCCTGGTTACCGTGGAGGGTAACTGGCCTATGTCTCCAGTTACAGCCTTTCTTCCAGGTGCCTGGGTGCTGCCCCACCCCAGCCTCAGTGGCCTTGCCTGAGTCTGCTGAAGGCTGCAGAGGCCTCAGTTGTTACCACTATTACCACCTCTGCAATTCTTAGTGGATAAATCCTTTGAAGCATTAGTATATTTTGGCTACAGATGTGCTATCTGAGGAGTTGGTCAGTGGTGGTAATTCCTAGAGGAATGGAGCCCAGCAGTCTCACTCTATCTGTGCAGATGCCAGGTGGATCTGTGGCTCTGCCAGTCTCTTGGCTCCTTGTGCCTGGGGCCAGGGCACAGTGTCACCACCATGTTTATCATTTCAGTACCAGGCAGTGGTGTGTGCTAAGGCCTCACAGATGCTATCCAACTGTGCCTCTTGAGCTCTATTGGTAAACCCAGGTGGCACTTGGTTCCTGCTCATCTTACAGATTGATGTGAGATAGGGTGAGTTTATATTTTCTGTAAACTCACTTGTGATGTTTAGCATCCATGGTCAGTTTGAGCATCTGGAATCAGCAGGGAGTTGATTCTGTGGGAGATTATCTTGATGGATTTGCTGAGGTGGAAAGATGGCCTACTTTGGGCGACTCTTGGCTCGGGGGCTAGACAGTGTAAATGGAGAAGGGAGACACAGCAAAAGCTGAACAGCGCCATGTGCTCATTCACTCAAAGCCTCTGGACTGTGGAGGTGCTGTGACAGCTGCTTCAAGATCCTGCCTCTTTGACTACCTTGCTGGGACAGACTGTGACCTGAAATCAGCCCTTTCTCCTGTAAGTTGCTTTTGCCAAAGGATCTTATAGCAACAGGGAAAGAAACTAAGGCAGCTCCTGAATGGAGAGAAGGCTCACCCAGGAGCCTCCCTTTGTTATTGGGAGGATTGAAATGTCTTAGGAATTTTCCCAGCCACCTAATGGAGCAGATCAAGGTTTCCCCACACCTCCTGAGTGTAATGCGGTGGTGTTCTTACCAAGAAGCACATCTCTGGGGCAGGACCCATGTCTTTGACACCTTAGCAGCTGCTCTGCCCCTTCCACTGTCACCCTAGGGCTGGCTTCCTGTCACCCCCTCTCATAACCTATGGGTCACCACCCTTGCCTCCCAATCTCTGCTTATCTGAATCTTTTTTTTTTCATTGCCTCTCAGCAGGTGGATTGTCCATTATTTTGAGTTCTAGTTTCCGTTTAGCAACGTATGAGGCTCCTCGGTCCACCCCTGGATGTTAGTCGTGGCCAACTTTTAAAAAGCCGTGATTCAGGTCTCATCCTCAGTTGGTGGTCAAAATGGCTAGTCAAGCTAAAGTCATGCACATGTCACACTCCCTCTCACCCAAAGGTCCACACCTGCCTGCCAGCCATTTCTTGCTTGGCAGCACCTCTTTGATATATACAATAGATTTAAAGAGAAAATAGAGTTCACTTTATAGACACTTGAGTATGTTTTGTAAATTGTGATGTGTTTCTCTGGCTCTTTCCTGGAAAAATGCCTAAAGCCCGTGGTGTTCATGGTTTGAGCTCTTCAGTGTGGAATTTTCATTCATTAGATGGCCCACTCAGCACTATTTAAATTCTGATAAGGAGGCTGGACACATAGTGAGCAAATTTGCCTGTATCATTTGTGAATCTCCATCAGAGCAAAATAAGAGTCTCCATTTTTCAATGAATAGGTTTTTTTTTTCCCACCAGGAATTGCTGGCAGAGGCAAGAAGGTATGAATCTTATTTTTGTGGATCTAGCCAGGAAGGAGAATGTAAACTTTGAAAAGTGTGTCATTTAACCATTCACAGTCTAATGAAAAACGGAGAGAGGCTAGGAACTCTCTATAAAAATTTCACTATCAGCATTTAGGATTCAGCAAGCTAGGGTAGACAGCGTTTAAGGGATTCACTGCCACCTTTTTACAGGCACCCAAAACGCCATGAATCTTGTGCTGCTAATCACAACCTGGATTTTATTACCAAAAGGGACCCCCTTATGAGGGATATGTTGGTGTTGTGTGCGGGTTAGCAAACGGAAATGCTGTCTCTTCCTCCCCCAGATGAGGGAAGAAAGGGGGCTCTGTTACCCTTTCCAACGTCAAGGACCCTTGCTCCCTCAAGAATGGCCACTCAGCCCCCAAATTTCTGGAAACAATAGAGTGGTGGGAAACATGATTGAACTTCAGGTTAGTCAGTGTCTCTGTCAGGAGATCAAGCCTTTGTGGAACCAGAGGGGCTGGGCAGCTGAGCAGCTGGTCAAGCCTCGGGAGACAGGCACATGATACTCCCAGCAGAGGAAAAACTGGGCAGTGCCCTGGTTATACATTATGGGCTATCCCTTTCATATTTTACTGTTTGTTGCTGGCAGTGCCCAAGGTTGGATGGTTTGCTACCCCACAGACTTTGTACAAGCAGCATTTTCAAAGATAATCTTGAATAGCTTGGAAGCCTGGGGAGTTTCCAAGTTAGCGGACACAGTTTTGTCATCTGGACTCCTTCCCTGGAGTAGCCATGGGTCTGCACAAATGTCAGTGCTCACGTGCATGTGTTCTCCGCAGAAGCCTTCCAGATCAGAGGACTTAGACTCTGGTACTCCCTGTTGCTGTGTGAAGACCCACAGACTAGCCTGTTCTAGTGGCATTACTAAGACATGGTCTGTAGCATTGGTTGGCATTTGTCCAAACAGCCCACAGGTCATAGGGAAGGAGCTGATGCCCCTGAGTGTGGACCACAGTGTGCCAAAGACCCTTCTGGTCCCACTATGCCCTTCATCAAGTCAAGGGACTGAAGGCAATGTCCTTTAGGATTGCTTAAATGTAGAGGAATCAGTCAGATGCTTGCAAAGACTCTGAGTGACATCCGAGAAAAGTGAGTTTTGAGCAGCTGTTTGGGATGTGTCCTCCATACCTCTCCTTTTTGTTTGACATTTCTCCTCCTACCTTTAGCAACGGAGCTGGTGTCTGTCAAAGACCTCAGAAGTAGACCCCCCAGGGTGCTGACAGATCTGAGGGGATGTCTGCCACCTGTTCTCTTTAGATGGTGGTGCTGAACTGCTTTGAATCCTTGGCTATGTTTTTTTGAACCAGTCCTGTTATATCACATTCTGGCACTCTCCAGGACATGGCAGAAAGATTGGCCCCATTCTTCTTTCTAAAGGTGAGCTATCAACGCCGAGTGGACATTCTCAGTTCTGAACCAGGAGGCAGTTTGTGTTCTGTTGGTGCAAAGAACCCAAGCAGGGGTTTCTTGAAAGCCTATTTAGAGCTTGTTTTAAATCAGATTGCTAAAACATGCTTAGAAATACTCAGCTGTTTCTCTTGCATTCTTTGAACTTTGGAGTTATTCTTTTAAAAGGTGCAGAGGGCATTGCCTTAGAAAGCCGTGTCATAATGCTTTGACATGTTTTTATCTGGTTGTCATGGCCCCTGAAGTGCATGCATTGTAAGCTTAATTCTCCATGTTGAAGCAATAGGAGGCTGGTCTTCATGTGGTTCCTTGGGACTAGTTGCTACTATCTAGGGGTGTGCTGGTTATTGTGAGGGTGGGCTTATCCTGCCCTTGGGAGGTGCTCTCACAGCCACCTGCCTCTCCACATTCTTCCATGGGATGATGATGAAGGCCCTTGCTAGTTGCTGGCACAATGCTCATGGATGTACCCAGCCTCCATCACTGTGAGCCAAACAAGCTCCTATTGTTCATTCTCTGCCCAGTCTCAGGCAGTCTCTTCCAGCTGCTCAAAATGGACCCAGACAGCACCAGTACTGCTTAAATGGCCTCAGAACACATGTCTCTCTCCTGCTAATGCATCAAGGAAAGGATAGAGCTGTTTCCATGGCCAGCCTCTCCTACAGTAATAAGACTCCTTAGAAGAGCAGTGGGGCTGCCAACCTGAGAGTCTCCAGAGTGTTTGCTGGGTATAGAAAGGCTCCCTAACCAGGATCTGTCCCTGAAGGATGTCATCTTCCACCACCAGTCTCTCCATCACCTCTGCTGAGCAGGACCACAGCATCTGTTGGTGTGTGAAGCTGTGCAAAACATACCGTGGTTTTTGGGCATGTATTACCTCCACAGCTGCACTTGACACTGGTAAAATGTAAAAGGCTCCTGTGTCTTTGGTACAGGAGGGAGAAGGGAAGAAGCAGTCCATGTTTTCTTTCTCATCCCCAAGGTATTCTCAAGTTGTTGTATATGAATTCTGATATTCTTGGACTTTGATTAATGCTCTATGGCCAAGTGTTGGTTTACTCTGAACATTATACAGGAGTGTGTATTATTTCAAGGTCTTCTATAGGACCATCGAGGCAGAAAGGCCAGCAAACACAGGGAACATCTAGAAGTATCTGCTGTGGCCATGCTTAGTCATTACAGTTAAGGAGCCTGATGGACCTGGCTTCCATCTCCTAAGTATGGGCCATTGTCTCATCATGTGAGTCCTACAAATTTCTCTTCTGAACTAGAACTCTGGAGTTTTCTAGGTTTAGGGGATCTCTCAGAGGAAATTTGCACAGATGATGCAGCTGCATGCATGCTGGCATCTGCATCTGTCACGGGTGATATGTGGCCCAGTTCTGCCATGTATCCACTTGACAGTGCCATGAACAAACAACCAGCATCTCAAACTATAGTCTTCGTAGTCATCAGAGGACCCAGAATTACCCAGAATCAGGTAAGAAGTGGTGACTAAATAAATGTCTAGGTGTATGCATGCCAGCGTTCTTAGGACAGGACCTAAGCTTCCTTAACGTTCTCAAAAGGTGCCTCTGTGGCCGTGTGTGTATGTATGTATGCGTGTATGTTGCCATATATGTGTTTGTATGTATATATACACACATACAAACACACATATACATGTGTATATACATGTATACATAGACACATACATATATACAGATACATATACACACATTTAGAGCCACCTCTCCACAGGTTCAAGTTTCCATGCCAATAAATCTCTGATGTTGTCACATGCATTCACTTAAAACTGTCATCCTGCATATGAAAATTGGAACAGTCAATCTGTTGTTGGTGAGATATCAGGGAACCTCACCTGCCTTGGGCTCTACCGATGGAAAGACCACCTTTAGAATTTAATTCTGACCTTTGAAGTCTTTTTCTGGGAAAGTCATACAAAGATCAAAAAAAAAAGATGGATAGCATTCTAGTTTGTTTTCTGTTGCCATTGTGAAGCAACGTGAGGAAGGCAGGCTTATTTAATCTTATACTTATAGGAAATTGTCCATCTCTGAGGGAAGTGAGGTCAGGAAATCAAGGTGGGCATATAGAGCAGAGCCCATAGAGGAGGCTGTTCAGTTGTTTGCTCATTCTTCCTGTCTGTCTCACTCTGGTTCATGTCTTACTGGCTTCCTTATACAGCCCAGGACCAACTGTCCAAGGAAGAATACATGTCTCGGTGGGTTGGGCTGCACCCTGTCACGTCAATCATCCATCAAGTTAATTCCTTATGGGCATGGCAACAAGCCAGCATGATGGAGGTGAGTCTTTAGTTGAGGTTTCCTCTTCCCCAGTAGCTCTAGGTTATATGTCTGGTTGACAAGAAAAACTAACTGATATCAGTACCATTACTTCAAGAAAGCCACCAGAAGTCATAGCTACTTCAGATTAATAAGTAAGAATCCAGCTGTGAGCGGGACAGACCTCCAGATGCACTAGGCATCTCACATCCTTCTTTACTTTTCCAGACTACTACAGTGAGGGCAACACTTGTAGAAGATAAGTCCTACCACCTTGGTATTTTCATTGGAATTGTTTTTACACCAGGATACTGCTATGGTGTGGATATGAATATAACCTTGTTGTGTTTCGAATATGAACTGGCCTCTATAGGCTCATGTGTTTGAACACTTGGTCCCTATTTTGTGGTGTTTTTCAGAAAGGTTGTGGAACCTGTAGGGGACAGAACCTTGGTGGAAGCATGCCTGGAGGTTTTAAAGCTGAGTTCCATTTCTTGGGTAGTCTGCTCCTTGTTCCTGCCTACAGTGTATAACACGTGTTATACCTTCCCCATTGTGAATCTGTGTATCCTGTGTATACTGTGTGCCAGAATAAACTCTTTCTCCTCTAAGTTGCTTCTTGTTAGGTAATGGGTACCACCACTGATAAAGGTAGTGCAGGAAACTGCTCCCAGGAGTGGAGTGATGGTGTGAGAAAACTGACCATGCCACTCTTAGTAAGCTTTTGGAGCTGATTTGCAGGGCAAAGGAGAATGAACTTGGGACTCTGTCTTAGAAAAGCCTAGGATGTTGCAAGCAGAGATTAATAGACTGTCTCTGTGGGGCTTCAAAAGATCAGAATATTGAGAAAATGTGTGCAGTGGAGGTCTAGTCACTGAGACACTTTTGGGACCTGTGCTGTAGGTTAGATTCTGGCAAGTAATTTGGCTGTTGTCATCAGTAGATAAATATTTAGGTTTTATATTTTTCATTAGTGTTTGTGATTTTTAAAATTTGTGCATAATAAAAAAGTCCAAGGTAATGTAAACGGTCTGAGAAAGAGGTCTTCTGTGTGGAAGTTTCCCATCTCTGCTCAAAACCTCAATATCCTATCAGAGTGGCTCCTGTGAGGAATGAGCAGGTGAGGCTCTGGAAGTTTCTTCACGTTCTGCTTGCATGCAGAAGAATGCATTCCCGGGGAAGAGTCCTGAGCATAGAAAATGTTCTCACCTCAGCCAGCACACCACAGAAGCAACAGGCCAGATGCTGCTGCGAAGGACTCAAGACGAAGAGAATGGGTTCCCTGAAGTTGTCCAACTCTGGGTGTGATACTCGAACAGGCTGCCACTTATCTCAGGACCTGCTTGGTGTGGAATTGTGAGGCTCCTTTCTCATCTCTTAGCTCCCACAGACTGATTCATAGTAGAGATAACCTTGAAGTTAACTGTCACTTACCAAGGTACAGAGATGCTACCACAGGGTCTGTGTTACCAGGCAGGTGCTTCAGTTGGAGAAAGAGAGGAGGGCTATGATTGTGGAGACCCCAAGTATGCATTTTCAATTGTTTTCCCTTAATGCTTATCTAAGTATTCACTCCCTTGGCCCTTGAGATAAGTATGCAGGGAGGTGCTGTACAGCGAGGGTGTTTGAACCGCATCCGGGAGAGGCCCGTCCAGCATACCCTGTTGGGACTCAGGTCCCATGGAGTCCCACATGCCTGAGCTCCAGAGCTGCACAGGAACCTGCCTTACAAATTGCACCATTGTCGTGGCCACGTTCTGGTGGAGAGTTCATCTGGATCTCACCCTCGCGTGAAATTGCGGAGCCGCCACTGGAAAGCCAGACACCTTTGGGGACTTCCCGAGACAGCGGAGTCAGAATTGAGTAAATGTGCTGGGCGCTGTTCACTCACATTTTGGTGTGTGGAGGAAGCGAGGGTTTAGTTTGTTTTTATTGCTACTTTTCAGGTCAGCTTTAACAAAAGGCAGAAGCACCATGACTTTCAAGTTAGGATGATCTCTGGGAACATCATTTAATGAGAAATGATCCATGTGAAGTGTCCAGTGGCTCTGCTCCTGTCTTGGGTTATCTGAGACCCAGAGTGACATGACACCTTCATTGCTTATGGCCTTGTTCTCTGCCTTTGAGGAAAGGAGAACAAACCATATCCTAGAGCTACATCCAGCCACTGACCCACCTCTGTCTAGTCAGGGTGCAGTGTATGGTTTTTATGTTCTTAGAGAATTGTGGGAAAGGAAAAGGAAGAACTACTGGAGATCACTACCTGCCTGGCCCCGTGCGCAAGAGTGGTTACCTATACTGCTTTGCAAGGGTCATGAATGGAGACTGAAAGGGGGTTGATGGTTTCATATTTGAAAAGTAGTATGTGAATGTCTCTAGTGGGGATGAAGCAGATGTGTGCTGTGTGGTGGATTTTCTTCAGTGGATAGTCTGGCTAGATGCCAGCTATAGTTCAGTATGACCAAGGGCTTGGCACTTGTTCCACTCTGCATTCAACTCACATACGTGGAGATGTGTGCTAAGTGCCAAACATATGTCCCATGTATAGTAGGACCAGCCTGTCAGGGAGGCGAAGGCCCCCGTTCACCACGGATACAGGGCTGAGAGCCTCCAGTCAGAAATTGGCTGGATTCTCTAGTGAATCATGGAGCCAGCATGAGTCCCTGACAGACTCGGTCCATGCTGTTTGAGACTGATCTCTGGCCAGCCCTGTCCTCACAATGAAACCTTGGCCAGGTCACTTATTCTTTTTTCAAAATAGCCTCGATTTGCAAGCGGAAGTGGTACCTACCTTACCCAGTAGACAAGAGGGTTCCTCACCACAGGGCAGGCCATTCAGGCCTGGTGCATCCTGGCACTGCCTCAGGCCTGGTTTTGAGATGGTTGTGTTCCCACATTACTGCTACTGGCTCAGTAGCTAAAGGTGGACACTGCACTCTGGGGTGAGCAATCAGAACAGTCTAGAAGTGCATACAGGAAAGCAGAGAGGTTCTGGGTCAGTAGCCCACTGTGTAACCTGGCCATTTTCATACGGGCCTCAGGAATTTTAGTGTCTTCCTCTAAACCTTCCTAATGCTGTGACCCTTTATTACAGTTACTCATCTTGTGGTGACCTCCATAACTGTAATTTTGCTACTGGCATGAGTCGCAGTGTAAATATCTGATATGCAGGATGTCCTATATGTGACCCCAAAGGGGTTGCCACCCACAGGTTGAGAACTGCTGCTGTAAAGGGTGTTGACGTGTTTGTCTTGTGTGTGAGGTTTGCTCTCCTTTGCCCCCCACCCCCGTCTCTTCTCTCTCTGTATAGTTGGTACGCTTCTTCATTCACTTCCGAGTCTTCCCGTGCAGATTTGAAAGCAAGGTTCTGACGCTGTCTTTAGGGGTGGGATCATGCTGTTTGTCACTTTTTCTTCCTTTTCTCACTCATCTTCCCTAGAGTCAACTCTTCATTCCACACAGTCCTGTCTCTTAGTTACATAATAACCCAGGGTGTGGTTATTAAAGTATTTCTGACTACTGTCTGATTTGTTCTTCCCTCCCCTTCTAAAGCAATGTGCAAGATTCCCCTGCCCACCCCACAGACAGCCTTGCAGTAACCCACACAGATGTTTGCACACTAAGATGCAGCTTGCATGCTTCCATTGGGCTGCGGCCAAAGGTTCATGAGAGGGTGAGTCTGTGTTCCCCTTTAAGAGGCCATGTTTATATTGCCTCTCATGAAAGTGGCCACAGTTCTCATCTTGACTTCCCCTCCTTGCCCCAGAATTGTGAGTAAGTTGACGGGTGCCAGGGAGAAGGTACTACATTGACTGCTTTTCCATCTGTGCACTACATTGACTGCTTTTCCATCTGTGCCTTCACCCTGCCTTGCTCTTTCTCAGTGCCTGTTCTTCATAGTGCCTGCTCCAAGTCTGCTTCTTCTCTTCTTAAGGCTGGGAGAAGCTATTTTCCATCGAGTGCTACAGTATTATAATACAACATGTATCTCCTCATCTCAGGAGATGAGGCTCCTGAGGCCTCATCTCAGGAGCACTGCAGCCAGAAGCATCTCCAAGCCTGCCACCTCTCTGTGCACACACCCATGGCTACCATCTTGTGCAGAGCTTTGGTCCTGGAGACCCCCTTGCCGGGGTTTGTGGCGAAATGTTCTGCACAGCTACTCAATGGTTTGGGTTCCAGCCACATGTGGGAAAACAGGGAAAGTAGCTAGAAGGTGCTGGAGATGGCAGACCAGGAGGCAGCCAGTCCAGTGCACTGTTGATACTTCTCACAAGACAGGAGGAAGAAGGGGAAGTGTGCGCCACAGCGGTACATTTTCACTAGACATGAACACACTGGGAAAGTGTGGCCTGGGCAGCTCGACTGGGAAGGATGTGCCCATTGGGGAGGCAGTTCTCCAAAGAAGGGGACCTTGTAGTTGGTTCTTCCACTTTTCTTTTTGTTCTATGAACCAGCAAGAACAGCACCCATTCCTTTCTTTGAACTATCCATTTCCAAATTAAATTAATCAGATTAAGTAGACATGTGCATTGTCTCTCCCTGCCCAGACAGGCTGCCCTCGGAATGGCCTATGTGGCTATCAGCTGCCTTATAGCATCCTGAGTGCCAGGAACTGGCTGTGACCTGCCTAGGTGGCCACCTCAGATGTGGTCCATTTTCCAGACAACTTCTGAATTAATAGGGACCCTAGCCGCATTGTCTGATGGCTTCCCGGGAAGCCATAATTAGAAAGCATTTTCCATAGCAACTGGAGGGTTAGCTATCCAGAGAAATTGGGTATTTCAAAATACTCCTAGTTGGTTAGTGAAACATTAGTATTAATGACAAATTAATATTAATATCAATATCAGTGTTGAGCATGTAGCCTTTGGGAAGGTAAAGGAAAAACTCCAAGAACCAGATTTAAGTAGCCCCCACATGCCTTCCTAGTCAGCAGCATTTTTCATCTGGAAGAATTTTTGTAACTCAAAAACTTAGATGTAAAAAATTCAACGCATTGGGAAGAGGCGTCGACATTTGAACTGTGGATGATTAAACCTTTATGACTGAAGTAATAGGTTTGGCCCTGTCTTCCCAGCAGAGCAACAGGCAAGGTCCTTGCTAGTTTGCAAAGAGTAACTGGCAAACACATTTCAGACCTGTGGGTGTGGTCTGAATGACAGGATGGTGGGTGCTGGTGCAACTGGGGCTTTTGCTTTGGCTTCTGAATGCTTCTATTTTATCAAGGTTTCCTAGTGACTTGGAGTCAGGGCATTAGATCCTGGGTGACTCAGAACTGCCTTAGAAGGTAAGTTTCATGGGAAGAGATGAAGGAACCACCAGCACCTGTCTGACTCTTACCCTTTATGAGGGGCTTTGGGTACCCAGGGGTTCTTCCTTTTAGGCTTGCTGGATCCTAGTGTTAGATTCCTGGTGGGGGTCCCTTCCCTTTCCCTTTAATATGGTCCATAATAAACAGAAGTCTTTGAAGATGTCACCGAGGAGTTAATGTCACCGAGGAGCCATCTCCCATGTCACCTTAACAAGGAAGAGTAAGTTGGCACCCAAGTCTTCCCCGCATCATAGTAGATCTGACACAAGGGATCCAGGCTCTCACTGCTCCCATGGTCACCGCAGTAAAACCAGAGTCGATTTTGTCACAGTGGTATATTACAGACATGGAAATTCCCTGCAGCTCAGTGGTCCGTGACCAGCAGACGTCCCCATGGGCCGACAATTAATCAGACTCTGCTGAGCCTTTGACTGGCGACAGTTGCACGTGTTACCTCATGCGAAAAGTTAAACCTCAGCCTTCTCCTGGAAGGAAAAAAGTTTCTTCTCCATTCTAAAACTCTTCTACCTGGCCCAGTGTTTCTGTTAGCGACACAGGTACATTTTTGAAACGTCATCTCTATTGCTTTTTAATAAATGAAGGGAAGAAAAGTATGACAGTGGCCAGAAGAAAATGCCAAGAACACCTTTCCCAGGAGGGTCGGAAGAACGCGCCTCCTCTGATCTTCACGTGTGACAGGACTGGCAGCTCCAGGGCCACAGTATCTTAAAGTCATTGGCCTGCCCAGGTAGACCCCTGTAGGTTTGGGGAGATTCACAGATTGGTTGAAGGTCATATGTCCATTTGTCTTGTCTGAGCAGATTCAGAGAAGGTGTGCTTGGGAAGGTCAGCCTGAAGTCTGCACTGCCATCAAAATGGTGAAGGATCCTGGTGTTGAGGTGACCACACAGAGCCAAGGACAATGTGCTCTGTTGTCTTGGTCATTTCCTCTTGGCATCTAGCGTCTGGGTTGTCACAACTAGAATGCAAAGAATAACGTGCTAGGAAGCAACCAGAGAAGAGTACCCAGGCCTCTTCTCCTCTCACTCCATGCAGAGGTGAACTTTTTGCTATGATTTATGTGTCTTTGTGGTGTCTGCACAGATTCTGGATGATCTCAGAAATGTCACACATTGCTCAGGGAATGTGCACAAATGTATTTCACACATTTTTACTTTGTAACTCAGAATCATCTTCCAGATAGAGTACGTGGAAACTGAGGTTTGACAGGAAGTACACAAAGAGGTCTTTTTGAGGTGATTTTTGAGTCAGTGGGCATTAAACTAATAATATTTCATAATCTTCCCCAAACCCAGTTCTTAGAATGCCCATTACAACTTTAGGTTATTTTTGCAGGCTCACATAAGCAAGAAATGGATCAAACTCAAATTCTTGTCACATATTCATTGCGCTATCAGCTAAAATTTTTTTAGTGACAAGAACCAAAATAATCATTAATTTTTATAGGGCAAGGATCTGGCTTTTTGTCTGACACAAAGCTTTATAAAAAACTGCTTCTGATTTTATGCACATTGTTTTTAGTTAATGATTTTCAGCTGTTTGTTGTTCCTCTGATAGCATGAAAATGTTCCATATGCTCAGCCAAAAGACAAATGATTAGCAAATGAAATTCCGGACAGCTGTCTGACTGAGCGCGTTGGGTTGATAGCATTCTGCTATCATAATTAGCTTAAGCTTTGGGTTAATTAACTTTCTACCTGGATATGCATAATAATAGCCAACTGCAAAAAGCAAGAAGCTTTCAGTACATCAACAACATTGCTGTCTTTTTTATTTGGTATTTCAAGAGCATATTAGAATTTCAAGAGTGATTAATCCTGGGAATATTGTCATCTACTGTAGATTTTATTTGCAAGCCAGATAATTCTGAAACAATTGGAATCTATTATAGAGCAGAAATAGCATTTTAAAATTGTAATTAAAGTTTCTAAAAGCAATTGCTAATTTCAAATGCCTTTGTTGGCAAGAATATTAGGCATACCGCCTCTTGTATGGGCAGCTTGTTGGGCACAAAAAAATACCAGCACTAACACTGCAAGGCAGCAAACTTTCTTTTATTTAAGTGCTGTATTGGAATCACCAATTATTTTATGTAATTTGAAACTGAGATTATTCTGTAGTTTGAAAGGTGCTGCTCATGCTACCTGATCGCCTGTGATAACTGCACCTTGCTCCAATGCCTCCTTATCTTTGTTAATGTGCGCTGTGGAGGGCTGGCAGTGGGGTGGGGTACCCGGTGCCCTCCATCTCATCTGACGAAAGTGCAGGAGGTCTGGGTTTGAGAAGTCGGTGCTATCCATTTGTAGCTTGGTATTTATTTGCTACCCAAAGCAGTTTATAAATCAATTTACTGATTTTATGAAATGGGGAGAGAAATGGCTTTGTCTCCTCCCTGCTCCTTGCTTGCGTGATTTACCAAAGCGCTCTCTACGATGCTCATCATCTTAAGGGGCTGCTCGGGGCCTTTGGAGAGCACAAGCTAGTGAAGTGGATTGTGGATTTGAAGTAAAAATTGTAGTTTACATTTCCCCAAGCACCCGAGAGCCTAGCACTTATTCTGAAATAAGTCATGCCTGTTGTTACACTCAGAAAAATATTTTACCTACTGAAAAAAAAATTCTTTGCATATGCAGTGGACAGTGAAGGCTTGGTGGCAGCAGATCTGCCTGGGCTGCCAAGGACTCCACTTACAGGATCAACAACTGCTAATGTGTGCTTTCTCAGACGTATGGCTGGTGGTCAGTCTGTGGACTCTGGAGCGCCCACTCGGTCACTTCATGCAAGTTTTATAGGGCTGTCAGAAGCCATTTTTCAAAATTGGCTTCATTTGCAGACATATTGGGGTAGCTACTTTCTCTGTGTGGTTCCTGAAAGGGGTGCCCCCCCAGGGCTCTGTGTGCTCTGGGAACCCAAATGAATCTGCTGGGAAGAGGGGGTGCTCCTAATAGGTCCCGAATATACCCCAAGTCTGCCCTGTGCTTAGACTGTGACCACCAGGCCTTCTAGTGTTTTCATAAGGATATCTCCAGCTGTCTCCAGTGAGGCTGACAGAGACTTCCTTTTTTTGTTTAGTCTGACCCAAGCTGCATAAACAAAGATGGCAATGGGATCAAGAAAGAAGACACGACCTAATCAGTGTTTGGGTGTGGTACCCTTAAATTTGGGCCCAGCTTCTCCACTATGTAGCAAACCTATGGTTAATTCTTCTCTGGCTCCCAAGACTCTTGTGATGTTTGGCTAAATTAAACATGAGCAGGTTCAACATGAAAATCTTGAGCATGTTTTGTTTCTAAACTAGAAAAGTAAAGCTGTAAAAGGCAAGATGAGGACTTCTGGGTGAGCAATATTTTAAGTAGCTTATTTTTAGTCCTTGAAAGGAAGAAAGAAAGCCAAGACCCCATTTGGGGGCTGTGTTTACTGATTATTTTAAATGCCATTTCAAACATACTGTAAACTTATTAATATTATTTCTTAAAAAAAACTTATTCTACTATTTGCAGTGCTTGATTTTTAATTTCTTTTAATGTCAAAATTATTTATTTGGCTTGTTCCATTCCAGATGTGACTGTGGAGGGCATGTTAATTTATATTCCTTTTTCATGGGCCCCTGTCCCCATCTGTACATCTTTCTGAATTCCGACTTCTCCCCAGAGAGTTCACCTATTCATGGTGTAGGTTTCATTTGCTGTGTAAACAGAATAAACAGACAATGCGAGGATTCCCTACAATACCAGAAAATAATTCTTCTCAACAACACAGTGGATCATATTTAAAAAAAAAAAATCCGGAGAATGCACTCCATGTGCAGCAGTGTTTCCCCACTTTTATTGTCCTCCCGGGAAAGGCCGGTGTTATGGCCACATGTTTCCCCTGGATTTGATAAGTTCATTTTTATTAAAAAATACATCCAAAACAGCATTTTGCAGCAATCCTTGAACGCGTGTTGTGGATATTTCTTTGTTTTGTGTGTGCATGGTTCTGAGGCCTCGCTCCAAACATCTTACTCACTGGTGTGTATATCTGAGGGTAGGTGGGTGGGTATACACATACGTACACCATACACACATACATGCACCATACACACATACGTGCACCACACATACACACACAGAGGAATAGCCGTACACTTTCTGCTGTGTTTGTGTGAAAAGCAACATTAAAGAACAACGATTTTTTTCTTTCTGACATTTACAAATAAAGAGGGACATGAGTTATTTATGTTCCAGCGTTGCTGCAAAGTCCTTATCTCCGCGTGGCACTAAACAAGGATTTGTTGTGGGATTTGCGAGGGCCGCGCAGTGCTTGTGTGTTAAGCACCCAAAACTCTAGGGGACTGGCACTAATTTCCTCTCTCTCGTAAAACAGCGTAGTATTCATAACAACTCAAGAGGCTTGACATAAGTAATGACGGCATGTGCCGGTGAAGATTACCACCCAACAGTGTAATCAAGGTGCTAGGTACTAATGCAAGTTAAATTGAGACAATAATGCTAGAACTTGCACTGTGGGATTAAGAGGGTACTTGAAATGCTGACGTGAGCATACCCCGCCTTCCTCCTGTCTGCCTTTCCATTCCTGTTTATACTTAATGACCTCAAAATTTGTATGTCGTTAACACCATGTACTGAAGTGGGAGAGAACACGGTTTGGGAGGGAGAAGACTCCCTGTCTTCGTTGACTTTTGTCTCTTTTGGTAATTGGTGGCTTTTCCTGCAGTACCAGAGAGCAGCTCACACAGCAGTGAGGCCCCTGAGGTCTCCGTAAACATGCTGTGGGCACCAAGTGCTCCGCGCCCGGCGCTGGCAGTAATTTACATACTTTGAATGAAAAGTCATTTGTGCCTGCAAAATTGTTATTGCTGGAACAAATTTAAATACTAGTCATATGGAAATTTGAAATAAAGTCATATTAAATTTTGATGCTCAGATCAATATTGTGGAGCCCAGGTAATTAAAGTGGGTTTGTTTATTTGGCTTCTTATAAATAAAAAGGGCTTAATACAGACTAATTACACAGAATCTTTCGTCTACGGTAGGATAATAATGGCAGCAATTTAAAGTGATATTAAATGAGAATTAATAAAGGAATATTGAGTCGCTTTGACTGTATTAAGCTGTGAAATGATCCCTCATCTCAATTTAACTTTCTGTCTTGAGCAGAATGATTGATAAGCAGTGGGTTTTTGTAGGGGTGACACATAACAGTATTTGAATGCAGCATTTCATTAATAACAGTGGTACTTGTGGCTTTATCTTGTTTGGAGAGGGTCAGAAATGTTCCTCTTCAATCGCCATGTTTGTGGGACCAGAGGGCACAGGTCATTCTTGGGTTTTAGAAGGTACTAAGGCTCCTTCTGGGGAGGCCTGTGGCACAGAGAGGAGTCTAACTGTTTTGTTTTTTTTTTAACAATAAGGGAGTAATTTATTGAAGTTCAGGAACCTGAGCCCAACTTAATCCTGAAAAAGAAGAGGGTACTTCTGCTCTTTAAGGACCATTGAGGAAGAATTACCTAGGAGTAATAAACTGTGGAATACTGTGTGCACACAGACATGCATACAGGGATGTGTGTGTGTGTGTGTGTGTCAGTGCTTGCTGGCCAAGCTTGATGACCTAAGTATGAATCCCTAGCACCCATGTAAAAAGTGGTGCACAATGGTACAGACCTCAAATCCAGCATCGCATCAAGGAGGCAGAGACACGAGGATCCCAGAAGCTTGCTAGCCAGCCAGCCTTGCTGAATGCCAGTATACTCCAGGTTGGTGAGAGTATTTAGTAAAAACTAAAGTGGAGAAGCTGGGGAGAAGGTTCAAAGGTTAAGAGTACTTGCTGCTCTTTCCCAGGACTTAAATTTGGTTCCCAGCACCCACAGCAGGTAGCTCACAACTGCCTGCAAGTCCAGCTCCAGGTATTCTGACACCCTCTTCTGGCCTCTGTGGCTACAAATACATACATACACACAC
>LOEQ01002513.1:1934-12914 GCA_001685075.1 Bramus lutescens
GGAGGTCCTGTAAAGCCATACAGGTCGTTTATTTGTGTCTCCAAGCCACATGGGCAGGATGAAGCATCGTGGTATGGAAAAAGTCTGTGATCTGACAAGCTCTAAAGGAAGGCTGGAGGATTCCTGACAAGTATCCATGGGTGAATAGAATGGATGAATATCACATCTGTTTCAATAAAGGAAAATTAGATGAAAATATGTTTATTTTAAATAAGTGCAGTTTGAGATGTTTCCCATGATGTGGCAATCTAGAGAGAACAGCAGTATGTTCATGATGGAGAAAGCCATGGAAATCTCTGAGGGTGAAGAGGTGAGGAGAAAGGATAGTACTCTGATTAGAGAATCCAGAGACAGTGGTAGGTAGTTAATAAATTAACACAAACAAGATTTAGCCAATCATAAGTGAGAAAAACTCTTTCTCAATCCAACTTCCACCAAATCCGTGCCAACCAGTGCGGCTCTTAGTGACAACTCCCACTCAGGAAGAGCACCCTTGACCTGAAGAAGAACTCTCTCCTCTCACTCTAGGGCCACTTAGTTATGTCACCTTTCTATGTTGCTGCAATGCTGCTGCCACCACATCTGGACATCCTATAGTTTGCCTTCATCTCATCCACTGAATTGTGTTATACTTTCTGACAGTTTTAGTGCCCAGTACAATGTCCAACACAAATCGAATATATCCATTAGCAATGATCTAATTAATAAGTATTAATGAAAGAGTCTTGCTGCCAATACATGTGATATTTTATCATGTCTGGTCTTATTTCCAAACTATTTTTCTACTGTGGAAAGCTTGATTAGCTGCTAGACACAAAGTTGGGAAATGCCCTTATTGTCATCTTTTATAGACATTCATGTGAGAGCAGTTAGACTGTCTCACCAAGCTTAGCTTAGCTTCATCTGGTATCTTTCACACTTACTTGATTGTGCAAAATGATCTTCCAGTAAAGAATTGTTTTCATGGAACTAATATTCTGCAAGGCACTGACTGCGAACAAGTTCTTTGGTCAGGGGGAATGTGTTTAACAGGAAGTGAGTATACACATCATTTTTGACAGAGCCCAAGTGTCAGCCTGACCTACGAAAGCTATTTCATATCACTGTTATTAAGGGAATCTGACACGATGGGAAATGGTAGCTTGTTACATCTGTCCCCAGAATGCTCAGGAGCTGGTGCCTTCTCCTCTGGCTCCTTTTGATCCCTGTTTAATCTTTGCCTATGGCTGTGGAACTCTTACTGATAGCAAGTAGCTCTGAGTGTTCACTACCCCCTATAAAGGCAAAAATCCTTGTTCAAAGGTCTCTTTTCTAGATACTAAGGGAGATCCTTTTTTTTTTTTTAGTAATGTCTCAGACATGAACAGGATTTCTATACACAACCCTAAACCAGTAAGTCTTACGTACAATGGTAAAGCAGCATAAGGTCTTTGAAAATTTTCATGTGCTTTGCTATTAATATATTAAAAAATACATCTGTACCATATTAAGGCAGTATAGATGGGACTAGGGAGGTGTGCAACTCTGAGGACCTCAGTTGGAATCTCCAGAACCCATGTCAAACCTTGAACATGGGTGTGTGTGCCAAGAGCTTCTTCTCAGGGGTAAAAGGGAGAGCAGAGATAGGCAGATCCCAGAAGCTCATTGGCTGGTCAGCCTAGCCAAATAAATAATCTTCAGGGTCAGTGATAGATCGGGTCTCAAAAAATAAAGGTGAAGTGTGATCAAGGAAAGATAACCAAAGTCTATCTTACCTCTGGATACACATACATGGGTACACACACGTGTGTAGACATAAGCACACAAACCTACACTAATAAGTATGTATACTATACACATATGAAAGAACATACAACAAAACAAAACAAAACAAAACAACAATAATGGCAGGTAAATTCCTCCGGGACTCTTTTAGTATCTATTTCCAGTAAACATTTTTTTTAAAAAAATAGTTTGGTTTATGCTTCACATTTATGATCTAAATGAAGAGGGATAATATANTAGACATAAGCACACAAACCTACACTAATAAGTATGTATACTATACACATATGATAGAACATAAAACAAAACAATACAAAAAAAACCAACAATAATGGCAGGTAAATTCCTCCGGGACTCTTTTAGTATCTATTTCTAGTAAACATTTTTTTTAAATAGTTTGGTTTATGCTTCACATTTATGATCTAAATGAAGAGGGATAATATATGGCATGTATAAAACTATAATGTATGCAGACATAAAGATACAATATTTTCAATGCACACAAGTGAAATCTTGTTTTGTTAACAAACTGCTGCTCATCCTATGCATATAATTTAGAATCTTCCCCAGTTTTCCACACAGAGCATCATGCCCATCTATTTATTGTGTTGCTTATTTTTATCAACTCCATAGTGTCCTGACGTGTCAGTTTTTAGATAATTAGGATTTGATAGTAGCCTACTGACAGATTCTCCTTTGGATCATTTGTAAGGAATCGACCACTCTCCATGAAAACCCTCTTCCCTCCTTGTTTGGTGAGTGTGACATCTGTTAAAGGAAAAACACTTAGAAATAACGTTTCTTAGCCAACACGGATGGCTTACTTAACCCGGTTCTGCAAGATTTCCCTGTACAAGAACTGGTCATTCACACTGGTCTTCAATGGCTAATGGTCTGAAGAACCCTCCTCTTTCTTTGTTAGCGCTTCACATTTCCTTTCTATTCATTCGTATACTTTGCCTGCTTTTCTGTTAAGTTCATTTTGTTATGGATATGCATCCAGGAGTGTAGTTTGTGAATTTTAATGTTCTGAATTTTATGTAGATTATAGTAGATTGTAACAAGTCTTTCATTGTCTTCAAAATTCATTTGTGCCTCTGAAAATTTGTATGTTTATGTACTCATGGTGTTTCACGCTAAAAAAACATCTTTTCCAACAGATCTATATATTAATTAATATATTTTATTTTGATACCCTGTAAACTTTACCAATTTTTATAAATATATGTTTAGTCTATATAGAACATATTCCTTTATGGATGGCAAGGTGTAGGAATTTTCAAGTTGAGAAGGATAATACAAAAATCATGGCTGCAATGGAAACACAATTCATTATATTTTATCCTTTTAAGTCTGCAAAAAATTATAAAAGTAGAATTGTTTACCATGCATTAATTCTGACCTCTTTATTTTCTCAGGAGGCATCTCATAGCAAAGCACATCATATTTATGTAGCACCTTAAACTGCCAAATCTTTTAGCACCTGTATTTTCCTTTCCTACATGATTGGAATCTTTTATGTTGACAGTAGGCAATGATACCTGTTTTAAATGACTAGTCTAAGGTCTCTAAGATAAGTAATGCCTGTATTGATTCAATACACAAGATCTCTTTGCTTTTCAGCTTCCAAGTATTCTTTCTACCCATAAGCTTCCTATGAAGCATTATTTTGCATATGGAAAAATTCCAAGACAGTATACTTTGCATAAAAATAAGTGAAGAAGTAAAAAATAGTGAAGCAATTTAGATTTGTTGAAGACTGGTCAAAAACACTTTCTCCTCATGCTGGCTTAACACACATGGTCGTGACTGAGTTGCAAACCTACTGCAAATGGCTCTGGGGTGGGTGTCGGGAGCAAGCTTAACTGGAGAGGTGCAAATTGTGCCCGTGTAATTCCTAATACAAGACAGTGGAAAATTGCTAGCCCAATTGAGAGTTGTTAGCACAATAGAAAGGACGCAGGAGGAAAACCTGATGTGTCTCTCCCACATCTTTTTTGTCCCCACTGCCATTTTCTGAGGGGATAAAATGAGATGACATTGGGAAGAAAACTATCACACCAGAGCTGCATGATTGCTGCTTTGAATGCGGGGCAGGAGCGCCAGTGCGGCCAGATTGATCCATTTCCAAGCAATGGTCATTACATTGCGTTTTACTCGGAAAAATGCAGCGCTTTTCTGTTTCCTGAGGTGTCTGTCGTGATGGATGGCGGGCTGCCCTACCTCAGTAAATTATTTCATGTTTAACAACCCTGTGTCGTGGAATTAACTGAGTTGCACATTTTGGTGCTATCCGAAAGTTTCCTGGGGACTGTGAAAAGAATGCAAATTAGGAAGAGGAGGTTTGAATCTGAAGAAATGGTTTATCTTGGTCAAATGACTGTGTTTTAGATCTGATTAGATACAACATCTAATTTTTATGCCATTTAAAAAAATGTTTGATGATATTCAAAGAGAAAATGCCCAGTCTTAGAAGAGTTGGCTTAAAACTTTTCTTGTTTCTCTCATTTATCATCCCAACATTTTAAAGACATTATGCTTTGAAAATGAGCCTTGGGGGAGAATTGTTAACACTTTTTAAGTCTATGTATGAGATCAGACAAGCTTACATAGTGTTAATTCCACAGCCCCAAATCTACCAGCAATAAAATACCAAACACTGGGGTGAAAGCAGGTCCTGGCCAGCACAGATGGGACACTCACACACACACATCCATTACAGTGAGTAACACTGCCCCAAATCATGTAATTTAAAATTTTTTCACTGATAAAAACATAACTTCTTTTTCTCAATCCTCACACAAACACGTGGTCGACTTATGAACAAATATGCCTGGACCTTCTGCCACAGTCACTTGGAATTTGACCCCTAGGCACACAAAGCAGCTCATGGTAAAACAGTTATTGGATGATTAAATGATTGAAATGAAGGCGTATACCAGAAATAAAATAACCATGTTGTCCAATAAAATTGTCTGTCATAAAATGTTCTATCACATTTTTGTTGACTTAAAGGAAAGCTCAAGGTTAAGGTTCTTTGTCCTGTTTCTGCTCAGTCTCTGCATTTTTTATTGCTTATTACTTTAAAAATTGTTAGGCTTATTGTTCTGTACATGTGGGGGTCAGAGGGCAGCTGTGGGAATCAGTTCTCTCCTTCCATCGTGTGGGTCCCAGGGGTTGACGTCAGGCTGTCATGCTCAGTGGCAAGAGCCTTTCCCACCGACTCCCCTCACCAGCCCTGCTCTTTATCTTTGAGTTATAGCAATAAAACTATGTGTTCGTCCACTCCCACCCCCACTCTTCATAAAGAAAGTAAAGTAGGAACAAAGGAAACACCAGATTCCATTACAATTCCATGCCGCCTATGAGTTACAGTGAACTCCTTGGCCTAGGGGCTGTGAATGAGAACAGAGTGTCAAACCTTAAAAACTTCTCCAGATTCCTAAATTTGAAAAGCTTAAGCATGCAATTTCAATATTGTAATGTCATTTATTATGTATATTGAATCATAAATCTAGGATAATAGAGAGTAATTATCTATTCATCATTAAATTGATTAAAGAAACTTTATCTTTATATAAATTATTAAATTTTAAATAGCATCAGCAAATTTAAACCAAAAACCAGAATTTAAATGGATTTTCTACATATCTGAAGTATATTTTATAATATATTTATTCCAAGCTTTCTTATTAACTATTATTGTTAAGTGGTATTGTAAAGTTACCAAGTAAAATTTAAGGAAATTTCCTGTTAAAATCTTTTAGAATTTGTGTTTAAAGACAAAATGTCTGGGGATCTTAACGTAGTTGTCTCATAATCAGACAAGGTGTCAGACCATTAAAGCACAAGGCATATTTTAACTTAGGAAGTAAGCTGTACATTAAAATAGGCCTATTATTTAGATATAACTTTTTGTTGGGCACTTTAATGCATGTTCCTCAATGTGTTTTGGATTAGCAAAAAAAAAAAATCAGGAGTCTTAAAAGGAGAAAAAGAGGCTTTTGGATAAAAAGAAAAGATGTTCAACTTTAAAACAAAGATAATCCTTCAATTGGCTAATGGTCATCTTCCTAACCCCCAGCAAGGAATCCCTATTTCAGAATGCTGAGCTGTAGGACACCTGGTCACTGTTCCCATGCCATCTCAGATGGAAAGAGATGTCACCCTGTCCTTTGCTGTGTTGGAAGCAATTTTCTCTCTGCAAGTCACTTACTTCCTAACACATTTAACTGGTAAAAACTTTAAAGTCAAAAGCAACTACCTTATGCCTAACTTACATCCTCAACAGCAAGGCTGTCAGGCAATTTTTGCACTTGCCTTATTATTGTTTGCTTGATAATTTGCTTGATTTTTAGGAGAACAAAGAGCTTCTAGAAAGAAAAAGGGGGCTGTTTTTGCTAAAACATCATTTTTATAAAAATGTTTCCTTTTTGGAAAAATAAGGAAAGTGTAAAGGGATAAGTTTGGGGTTTTGTTTGTATGTTTTAATCACCCAACTTCATGTTTACCCAAGAGACTGCTGTCAACAGGTTAGTGCACCATCTCCCCATTGTTCTCAGCATGTGTGCTTGCCGTTATTACTGTGAGGTAGACACTGGGTCACAAACATTCTCCAGAATCAGTGTAATGGTATCTGAGCATCATTAATATTATAGACCTCATGGCATTTTCTGTGTATCCCCCAATTTACATATCCATTCCCCATCATTGGCCATTTAGCTTGGACCAGTTTGTCATTAAACACTGTTTTAGAGCTGAACTTCTCTGTAATTTAATTCCTTGGTTACATTAGTTGCTTAGTTTGTAACGTCTCCTTGACTGCTCTATAAAATGTAATATACTGAAGATGATTCTTAACTAGGATATCATTATTGGCAAGGCATTTGTAACTCAAGAGGAATAGGAAAATTATATTTGAGGATCAGTTACTATTCATTTACCCATGGCTTTGTTTCAGAAAACGGGAGCTAGGAATTACCCAAGGCCTGTGTTGCTCAGTAGAAACACAATCCACAAAAACAGTCGCATGTGTAATGGTCAAGTCATGTAGTAGCCACATTAAAAAAAATACGAAATAAAGGAAACCAATATTAGTAAATATACTTGATCTAAAGAACCTAAAGTATTACTATTTCAAGTTTAAAATCAGTAAAATAAAAACCAAATGAGATGTTTCATATATGCTTTGTACTGTTAGAAATAGTGTGTGTGTGTGTGTGTGTTTGTGTGATCTCTGGGGCCTGGAGAGACTGATCAGTCAGTACAAAGCATACTGTGCAACCATCAGAACCAGAGTTCTAATGCCTAGGACTCACATAAATTGCCAGAATTGATGATGCACACTTATAATCCTAGCACTCTGAAGGCCAAAACAGATGGATCCCTGGAGCTCACTTACCAGACGGTTTCCTGAATTGGTGAGGTTCAGCATAGTGGAGGATCCTGCCTCAAAACTTAAAGCAAAAAGTAGATAAGTAAGAAACCCAACATTGATATCTGTTCTCCACATGTTCACACAAACACACACACACACACACACACACACACACAGGGTGTTGTTAGGAGGCCACTTGTTTATTTCCCAGCTGCCCAGAACAAAAATAATCACACAGAAACTGTATTATTTAAAATACTGCTTGTCCAATGACTCTAGTGTATTTCCAGCAAGCACTTACATATTAAATTAATCCATTTCTATTATCTTATTTTTTACAGTGACACTTATGGCCTACCAGCAAGGTTCTGGCTGTCAGCTTGCATCTTTCTCCTCTGGCGGGTCCCTGGCGTCTCACTGACTCCGCCTTCTTTCTCCCAGCATTCAGAATAGTTTTTCCTGCCTAGCCTTACTCTACCCTATCACAGGCCAAGGCATATTTCTTTATTAACCAGTGGTATTCACAGCATACAGAGGGGAAATCCCACATCAACAGAGGAACACACATGTCCACATACATACATAGACACACACATAACATGCTTATGCAAATACACCATGCACATATAACACACATGAAATAGTAAAAATGGAACCAAGAGATGGCTCAGTGGTTAAGAGTACTGACTGCTCTTCTAAAGGACCATAGTTCAATTCCCAGTACCCACATGGCAACTAACAACTGTCTTTAACTCAAGTTCTAGGGAATCCAATGCTCTTTTCTGTCTTCCATGAGCACCAGACACATGTAGTATATAGACATACATGTAGACAAAGCATTCACACACATAAAATAAATATAGTTAATAAAAACATTAAAAAATTTAAAAAAATCTATAAACTATGTCTCAAATGCTCAGTACTACAAGGTCTGGCTGCTGTGCCAGTAGATGGCCCAATGCAAAGAGCTTGAGAAGATGGAGTGGAGACAGTGGATCCCATCTGGAGTCTGGACCATTCCTGCTTCTAGCAAACCACAGGCAAATTACTTAATATCTCTGTGCTTCAGTTTGTCTATAAGTAAAATGGCAATGAAACTGTGCAGAACTGAGGTAGGGAATCTATGGGATAACTTTAGGAGTGATATTTAACAAAAATATATGAGAGTCTTTTAAAACATGGATATCAATGCAACACTAACTTAAGTGATTAATTTTAATATCCTAAGCCCTTCTTTTGTGATCTTGTTATTATTTCATTATGTATACATTGTTTAGAAAAGCATCATTACAGCTCATATTTGTTATTTTTCTGGTGTGATAAAATCCAACAATCAAAGCATCTTGTAAAAGAACGAATTTACTTAGACTTTCAGTTCCAGGAGTCTAAGGGTCCATCGTGGTGGGGAAGCCAGCAACAGGAACAGGAGGATGAGAGCTCCTACCCTTTGCCTCAAGCATGAAGCTGAGAGAGATAACTGGAAGCAGTGGGGGGTATTTTAACTTTCAAAGTACCACCTAAACCTCCCCAAACAGCACCATCAAATGGAGACCCACTGTTGAGATGTCCAAGACTATGAGGGACATTTCTTATAAAACCACACGCTCTATACTCCAGAGGAAAGGACTGGTATTCCGCTCATAGCAGGTCACCATGCATCATGGGTGTATGCGCCTCCTGATTCATTTTTGTGTGTTTGGGACTGTCCTTTGTGAGTCACATTAATCCTTCCCAGCAGTAATTAGCATTATTTTCACATGACAGTCTGGATAGTATATTCTGAAATCAAGAGGAAAGGGTGCAGAAGGAGCCATGGGTTCTTGACTTGCCTTAGTCTCTGTTGGATGGCTGTATACTTAGTGGAGAATCTGGCTTATTCTATGTCCCCTCAATTTCTAATATCCTGCTCTAAGTCTGAAGTAGAGGTAGAGACAGCTAGAAAGTACTTGTCAGATTTTCCAGCTTTTCACTCTCCAAGGTGTGTGTGCCCCAGCGCTTCTGCCCTGTGCAAGGATAGACGTGCCCTGACACAACCCATGTAGGAGACGTGAATGGAGAAATCTCCTTTAGCTGAACCTAGACAAAAATTGGATTCCTTCCAGCAGAAGGACCCTTGTAGGTGGAGACTGCTTGTTCATTTCCCTGCCTCCCAATCTGAAATAATTTCATAGAAACTGCATTAATTAAAACACTGCTCAGTGTATTAGCTCAGTCTTCTTATTAACTAACTCTAACATCTTAAATTAACCCATTCCTATTATTTTATATTTTACCACAAGGTTTGTGGTTTACTGGTAAGGTTCTAGGTGACCGTCTTTCTCCTTCAGCAGCTACATGACGTCTCCCTGACTTCACCTACTCTCTTTCTACATCTCTCTTGGCTTTATTCTGCCCTGTCATAGGCCCAAAGCAGATTCTTTATTAACCAATGATAAGAAAACATGTCCACACCATACAGAGGGGAATCCCACATCAGACTCTGGCTACAGCCACAAATCTTTAGCACTTAGAGAAGAGATCAAGATTGATAGGAAATGTTATGTCGAAATCCAATACTGCTATGGCACACTACAGGTAAAAATCACAGTAGGATGCTTTGTATGGATTATTTTAAGTGACTTCTCTGTGTCAATATTAAAAATGGAAGCTTTCCAAACAGCCTAGCCTAGCAACACAGTCTACTGTGCAGTATAAGCTGGATCCCTTAAGGACCACATGATGGACTGGGAGATATGGCTCACTGCCACTTTCCAGGATCACAAAAAAAGGAAAAGACAAAAATCCAGTGTGGTTTCTATTAAATACATATCTTTTCTATACAACCACACATTTGAAAATTCCTTAAGTGAAGGGGTTGCAAGTTGGGGGACCGCTATATTTAAGAAGCCATGAAAAGCAACATCTGACCTTTATTACATCCCAGTACTACGGCAGTCTCCTTACTTTCTTGTGCTTAGTTCAGAAAGCATCAACAAGCTAACCTGTGGCCACATCTCTCCTTTTCTGGTACACAAACATGTATCCTCTTCTGGTGAAATCTCCTCTAACCCCTACGTCCTCTTTCTGCCTTGCTCCAGCACTCTTCTGATTAGCCCCTCTATTCTTCCCTCAAAGCCATCACTCTTAACTGGCTTTTCTACCTCTTCTCAAGATATTCACTTCCTCCTTGGCTGTGTGACTCTCCACCTACTTTCTAGTCTCTCTCTCTTTGTTATCTTAGCTCCTCTATTTGGAAGAACTGTTGTTACCTGTGACATGCTTTATTTACTTTACCTACTTCTCTAGCATCAGAGATCTGGACCATGCATCTTGTTCCATCCAGTGCTGTCACCATGGTCCAAATGTGTTTCCTAAAGGCATAAACACTGTCCATCTCTTTTTACACGGTTCCTCTTCAGTGTTTGATGCTTATCTATTCTTTTCTTTCCCTTATCAAATCAATGCTCCTAAGATGCTGACTTTTATGTATTTACATCCCTCTCCTACCTCTTCAGTTCAGAAGGTCCTCATGTGGTGTGTCTGAGGCCCGGCTTTTCTCTATGTGTTCTTTCCCACAGTATTTAAATGACACTCCAGGTGTGACTTCAGATCTGTCTTCTGACTTCAGCCCAAACTTGCAGTTTCCTACTAGACAGTTTTCATTCTGATGCACAAACATAGACAACTTCCAATTAAGCATATTCCAAATTTAGTGCAATGATATAGGGAGAACATACATTTTATTTGCTAAACTGCTACTGTTACAGACATAAACAAAAGCTTTTCCAAGGATGTTGAGTGGCTGCTTCTTTTTTATGATTTATTTATCTTTATTTTATGTGCATTGGTGTGAAGGTGCC
>LOEQ01002513.1:22794-37667 GCA_001685075.1 Bramus lutescens
GTGCTTGCCGTTAGCTGCTGAGTACAAGAGGCCCAAAGATTTTTCCTGTGGGGGAAGATTTAATCTACCTGGCTTGGCAGGATGAGATCAATTCCCTGAAAGGTATCCAGGAAGCTGAAGAAGTGGAAGGCTGCTTTTTGCTGTGTGGGTGGCTTTGCCAAACCCAGAGGCAAGGCCTTGAGGCAGAAGGTCTTCTGTCTTCATGGAGGAGCTAAAGGGTGCTGCGGAAGCTGCAAGTCTGTGTTAGGAGCTCTTGTGGTTAAAATGCCATGCCCTCAGCTCTGTAAAGGCACTTGAGAACTAGGTACTGTTACCTGTTATTTAAACTGAACATACAAGCTAAATTTAGCCATGTATTTTATCCAGTTAGTTACAGTTTACCAATGCTAGTAGGTGCAAGAAGATTAAAAGTAATATGTTGAGCACATCATGGAAACACATTTACACATTTACACAGACATAGTGTGGCAACATCATTTTGACAGATAGACAAGACATTTTTAGAAACCTGTGTCATCTGACCAACTTAAAAATCCCAGGGCAGTTAGGCCTGCCAGGGAAGCACGGTAAACAGCTAGAGATGGGGAAGAGCAGAGTATGTGGCAGAAACCACGGGCTTTGAAGAGTTGTTAATTTAGGTTAGATAGCCCCAATTTAAAAGGATTTTTGTAAAAGGCTATCTAAGAGCAATTTGGAATTGGCTTAGAATGGCAAGAAACCCATTTTAAGCACATGTCTGTGTGACTCAAGCCTGTTGCGATGCGTCCACAAAATAGTGCCCTTGAGTCAAAAACGGGGGTGCATGAGAAATGAATGGGGGACATCTCATCGCACCCAAGTTCCATCTCAGCCAAGGGCTTTTGCTGTGTGGACTAGGTTTCTGGCGTGGGCCCTTGGCTTCAATGAAAGTCCAAAAAGTGAATGGGTCACCCCAAGACCCTAATGGCAATGCAGTTTAAAAGGGAAACTCACCAAGTGAAGTCGATGGTGCCTGGTAGAGTGTGAGCGGGAAGGGCATTTTCGAGCAGGCAGCCCTGGGCCCTGGGCTCTGAGCCTATGGGGAAAAAACAGTGCCTCCATCTGTTTGGTTTAATCTTAATAAAAACCTCTCCGCCTACACAAGGAACTCTAATCAAACCAGATTAGGCCAAATTAAAATGCCTGTGTTTAATAAATGCGGTACTCTTGGGTGAACAGACAGCATGGTGGAGAGAAAAGCCCATGCAAACCTGAAACCATGTGTATCTTTTTCTGGCATGAGTCTAAATAGCCTGTGGAAGTGATCCTGACCCTCCCTGGGGGAGGGGTCAGCACTTGACAAGCTGGGAGTTGGAGTCTGGACCAGGGCAACTCCTAGGCCAAGGGCTTCCAGTCATCCCTTTGGATATATTTTTTTTTGTGTTAGAGGGCCGGGGTGACACTCCCAACTAAATATTACATCTTCCTTCTACTGTGATGTTATATTCTATTTTATCACATATAGATACATTTGTGTATATACATATGTAGGTATGTATATATGTTGCATTAACAAAACATATTTTACATCCAAATAATAGCCTCCCATCTGCTATTTGAAAGTCACTCCTCTAAACTAGTCTTCCTGCTTAAATACACTATATATTCCACTACTCAATTGTACAAAGCCCCTTTTTCCACTGGAACTGTTCCTGCTAGCCCCCACTAAGCTTGATATCCTATGCACTTGCATTGATCACCCTCTGTTGGCTAGGCTTAACCCAAGAAGAGAAACTCAAAAGAATAACAAAAGTATGATGCCTGAGTTTCTGTACAATTCTGGGATCAAGTCTGATACAGACGTAAACTAATCCCTAGAAATATGAGGACATATTTGAGAGTCTTTAGTGACCACACATGTACCTACAAAGACCTATTCAATCAAATAATAATATAAGTACCTAATATATGTTAGCAAATCAACACAACTAATGGGTAGATTTCTCTCCTTCTCTTACTTGACCTTTGTAAAGTTACTAAACCAATTCTATGGTCCTACAAAACCTCCCCTTCCAAGCTAACCAGATGTGAACTCTGATTTGTAGCTTAAACTCAACAGTTGCTCCTTCCTGAGTCAAATGTAAATGGTGGCTATTTTCCAGAATTGGATCCTTAAGTCATTGTCCTGATAACTGTTCCCAGGATTTACCCACTCTATGATGTTTTCAAAGATTTGTTTGATTTTATTTTATCTGCATGAGTGTTTGCTTGCATGTATGCACACATACCACGTACATGCTTGGTGCTTGTGTCATCTAGAAGAGGGCTTTAGATTCCCTGGAACTAGAATCATAGGTGGTTGGGAGGCAACATGTGGATACTGGAAACTGATCTGAGGCTCTCTGGAGAGCAGCCATTGCTCTTAACCACTGAGCCATCTATCTATCTTCATCCATTCTATGATTTTAAACACAACTGGTTTATTAATTTTCTTTGAGTCTGCATACCAATTTATCCCTTCTTCCTTGAGGATCTGTTGGTATCAACATCTCCTTCAGAATCTCTCAGATAGTTTGTGTTGACTGTGTCTAAGCCTGAATCTTTATTCCAGCCATGTAAATGAAAATCGTTAGGTTGGTATGAGTCAATATATCCCCCAGGCCAAAACTTACCACATTTTTCTCAGGTTTTATGGTACCATGACTTCTTACTGAACACCTCCTGCTGTAGCCTCCACTTGCCAAAGAGTGAATTTTCAGTTGGCATTACTATTCATGCCTCATTGTAACGCTCTTGTAATTATTTAGTATTATAATACAGGATATGCCATTCAAATCTGAATTACGGTGTCATGCTTCAAGTCACAGAACAAATATTATCATACTCTGACAAAACAAAACTACACAGAATACAACATTACAACTACCTGACTAAAGGCCATATCTGTCCAGGAAAATACAGGTGTTCCAAGTCACGTTTGCAAATGCTAGAGGTCTTTTCTTGGGAATATTCTTTTTGTTTTGATAGACCTCAAGACGACCAGATAAGTGTAAGCAGTCTATGGGAGAGGACAGATGTTCTATGCAAATAGACCAATACATTATTTGCACAGAAACAGAAACATCATGAACATTAGAGTGATCTAATTTCTTAATTTTTCATTTTCTATATTTTGGTTATCTTTCCCCCTTCAGGTGCAAAACCATTTGGAATGATGCCAATTTGTTTAATTAGATTTTTGAGTAAGTGGAAAAACATTTTTTAAAAGCCCCTGTTAAGCTTTTATAGTAAGCTCAACAAGGACCCACATCAATTAAGCAGATTGCTTTAAAAATGCCTAGCAAATCTAGCTATGCCCTCCCCACCTCAGGAATAGCATGCACCAGCCAGGCTTGTGCAAAGCAGATCTTCCCAGATGAGTTAGCAATGTCTCAGCACTAAGGACTGACAAGGGAGATGCTGGCAAAACCCCAGTCACGGCCTAGAAATGGTGCCGTTCTGCTCCAGCAGACCTGCTGTGACAGCACAGAGGTGATGGTACAACATGACCCCAGACACTCACCAAAGGCATGGCTGTCATCCAGTTCTCATATCTTTGATGAGACACTGTGAAAACTGTGGGCTGGACTTTAAAGAAGGCGTGTCTCCCTCCTCTTTCTGTTCTTAAATTGAAAACAGCAGACAAATGAAAACTTTAGTGGCTTTGTTTTCCCCTTTGTTTCTACCTCCTCTCACCTAGCACTTAATAAACACTAGTACAAGAGCTGTATTTTCTTCTGAGCTGTAATATGTAACCAGAACAAACAGAGGACACAGGAAAGGTGGAGAAAAGTTAGATATATAAGCAAGAAAAAGTGAGTTATTGATTTTATTGACTGGCCTGTTAACTTCTGACATTGCAATAAAGTCTTATTTATTTGTATACAGAAGACTCAATTACATAGATACATATCATTTTAACAACTGGGTTATTTACAGGAGAATTGTGGCTTCATAAATAATACAGAGCTGGAATTTCTCAAGCTGATGTTTATCCATTGTTACCTAAGGGAGTGATGGCTCTGGGGCAGCTCAGTGCAGAGTCATTAGGAAGCACCACAATAGCATGGATGGAGGTTGTCCTGCAAAGAATCCCAGCCTAATCACACCCAGGCAGAAGCTGTTGAGCTGCTCTCTCCCTGCCATAGAATGACAGCCAGCAAGCAGCCAGAAGCACAAAGGGGCGAAGGCCCCCAGTCTTTCAGTTCCACTTAGATCATCCATTCCTACAGAACTGCATTTCAGGCTTGTGTGTGTGTGCGTGTGCATGTGCGCGTGCACGTGTGTGTGTGTGTGTTTAAGGGTTCAAGTTTCATGTGTTTTGAGGAATCGTGTGTGGAAGTGCACAAGCAGGTGTTTGCATGTGTGTGTGTGTCTGCTAGGTCACAGTCTTCTGGTGTTGTTCCTTCGTAGCCATCCACCTTGTTTTTGGAGATAGGACTTCTCACATGGCCCTGGAATGTGGTAATTCACCTAGGCTGGCTGGTCAGTAGCCCCAGGTAGCCACCTGAATCCACCTCTCCAGCGCTGGGGTTACAAGTATGGACCACGACACCTGGTTTTTTACATGTGTGCGAGGGATGAAACTCAGGTCCTCATGCTTCACTGCAAGCATGCAAGTGACTAATTCATCCAGCTCCCAGCATCTTTGTTTAAACAATTTTAAGAGTAGGATCAAGTACCTCCCAAATTGTCTTTTCATAGGATGAATCAATTAAGTAAATTGCTTTAAATGATAACTTATGAGATGGGGGCAGGGGCAGGATTTTTAAATAGATGGCATCAACCTCTACTAAAGCTCATCCCTATTTAGAGGAACACACACAAGGTTGGTGGAAATGAAGAGGGACATTTTGGTCCTGCCCTATTTTGTCTGTTCCCTAGAGATCACTTGGGGTCATTTCTGTGGTTTCTCTTCTTTGTTTGACGTGTGCTGGTTCAATGAGTAGCTTCCTTGCTAGACTGGACACCTAGCAACCATAGTTGGTATTCATTCAGAAAGTATTTGTTGAGAATGGATGAATTTATCAAGTGGTTGATGAGTGCGATATGTGAAGTGTCCGTGTGTCCTTCATATCTTGTACAACACCCTTCACCTAGTGAACACCGAAAAAAAAATGTGGAATGAGTGAACAAATGAATGATCAGTTTTCAGATGAGGAGGTTTACAGTTGGTCTCAGGTTTAGGACTCAGAAGCTCCAAGAATAGTCCCCTGCAGGATCAGAGAAGTATGTTCAAGTAATTGACGGTGGCAAGAAACTAGAAACAGAACCCAGGCTATGCTCAGGTTATGAAAATCACCTGTGCCAGGCGGTGGTGGCTCACGCCTTTAATCTCAGCACTCGGGAGGCAGAGGCAGGCGGATCTCTGTGACTTCGAGGCCAGCCTGGTCTACAGAGCTAGTTCCAGGGCAGGCTCCAAAGTCACAGAGAAACCCTGTCTCAAAAAACAAACAAACAAACAAACAAAAAATCACCAGCAGCTTAGATACCGTAGTCCTCCCCTACCCAGCCCTTGTTTATGAATGTGGTTCTTGTGTTAGAATCCAGGTACACCTCCATCTGGGCTTATGTTGCACACAGACCTGAGTTCTGTAGTTGCACAGCAGCTCCACCCCAGGCCAGGCCATGTACAGATTCCTCTGTACCACTTGAACAATTTTCACAACAGACATCACTGTTAGGCATTTCCAGGAAAATTCTCCTTTCCACATTGCAAAAACCCAGGTTCTCCCATTCTGTTTTCACCCTAGCTCATGTAGGAGCAAGTCTGTCTATCCTGGACTCCATTAACCCTGTCTTGAAGAGGTGAGCCCTCTAGTTGCCTTGCATCCACAGAGACCTCCGGAGTTGCTGGGCAGGCTTCTGGCTTGGTTCCATCCACCGCTGTCTTCACAGGACTCTGCCGCAAGCTCTGGCTCTATTCAGTCCTAGGTCTTGACAATGCTTGAGGTTCAAGCACCTCCGCCAGATCAGATAGCTGCTACCTGATGTACTGGGCCTCCTTTATTCTGGAGCCTGGGTGCCTGGAACTCCTTCCATATGCTGGGCAAAGTCGTCATTATCTTCGTCCCCAGATCAACTTAAAGAAAGCTCACATTTGCTGAAGGTTTCATCTGTGCCAGAATCTGTGATCATGCTATTTATTCATGTGGATTAGTGGGTTTAATCCTTGCCCCAGAAGGCAGGTACTGTTTTTAGTTCAGTTTCGCAGATGACAAAACTGAGCTAGAAAGATTAAGCAACGTGGTTGCAATCACACACCTGACAAATCGCTGAGAGGGGCAATTCCACTTCAGAGTGGTCTCCCCCTCCTGAGGCGCTAATGCTCCGGCGGACCCTTGCCTGGGCTGGCGTTTGTCACTACAGCAGATGAAAACATCTCTGCCTGCCTGCTCCTCCCAAGCCCTTATGGATTTTATCTCTGGAAATAGGGCCTGAAGGTGAGGCGTCAGGCGCACCTCACTCTGTGGCAGTGTTGACAGGCCATCTTGGTCACCAGCATGCTGGATGGGCGGGAGACAGGACAGAGCAAAGACGTGCTTCTGATATGTGTGGGTACCCATGAGGGCCTCTGAGGTAAGCTGTGAGTAACGGGGTGGAGTGGGAGAATGGCGAACAGCTTCGAGGGAGCCAAGGCAGGGCAGAGATTATTTAAATGAGGGCTAACAGCATGAGTAGTTTGTCAGATTCAGCAAATCGAGAAAGAACAGCGACTCTTCTTGGGGAGCCCGGCAGGAAATCCACTGGTGAAAATGCTCATCAGCTCCAAGGACTGCAGATGCTGAGTTGAACATCAGAGACCTCTACCTTGTTCAGGCTCCCCGAATTTCTTCCCAAACATCCACCTTCATTCTTGGGTATTGGCGGGGAACTTGTTTGAGTTAACCCGTTCCTCTAAACGGCCCCTCCCTAGAGAGACTCTCCTGTGGTCATAGTGTTCTCCAACGCCTGTCGCTTTACCAAAATCTTGAATCTTGAGCAATGGGACCATGTATGTCAAGTTGTTATAACAACATTCCAGTAACATTTATGGGGCTTTTGCCACGTCAGTGCAGGGCACGATGCTGAGATCTATTTACATCGCACAGTCACACTGGGGATGCTATTGTGCCCCACTTTACAACTAAAGAAACAATATAAGGTTAATTAAATATAAGGTTAATTAACTTTCCTAAAGTTCTACAGGCAACTCACTTTGTTATTGAATGTGGGGCTCACATCCGGCTCAAGCCTAATGTGGCCATCTGTTCTCAATAAGCCCATAACATGTAGAGAACAGGGAGATTTATTCAGTGTGCCCACATTGGGAAGAGAGACAGGGACCAGTGAATCCCCCAACTCTATCTTTGGGTTTGGGTCAGACTGAAGTGTAGACAGATGGAAGTGTGCATCTGAGCAGGGCTGGTTGAAGTGCAGCCCTGCCTATCATTGCTCATCGTTGTCCCGTCGTCATCTGGCTTCAGCCTCATCCTTAAAATGCTCTGTCCAGTTGTTTGAATGGTGTGAAATCTCTTTCTGGGAGACAAGTTTCCCCTCTGGCTGGTGTCCATTCCTTCTCCAATATGAAATTCCTGGGGAAATACCCATTTGGGGGGGTCCATTGTTCTATTCAGCTGATAGATTGACAGACTAAAGGGTCTCTTTAGAATACTTTCTTTTCTGCCAGGCCAGTTATGGTGTGAAACAAAGCTAAAAACATAAACCAGTTCAACTCTACCCTATATCATTAGTTAACTTATTTGGGGGGACAGACACATGCTATGGTGTTCATGTGGGGGCCAGGGGACAACTTGAAGGAGTTGGGTCTCTCCTTCCACTTTGTAGGTCAAGGTCTGTGCTAACTGACATTACATGTTGAGTCACTTCACAGGACTTTTTAAAAATTATTATTATTATTACTATTATTATTATTTTTTTATGTGTGAGTGTGTGCGCATGCACATGCCCCTATGCACAAGAGGGGCCGGTAAAGAAACTGCTGACATATTAGGGTGCAAGGTTTTTGTTGTAAGTAAGGAAGATAAAATATCCAGGGACATCTGGAAGAATCCAGAGCAGAGACAAAGAAATGCAGAGTGAACATAATCAGGGCTCTCTGTGAGACAATTAAGAGAGCGTAGCAGGGGAAACAGGGACAATAAGAGACAGAGAAGAGAGCAATAGAGAGAGTAGGGGTGGACAAATGTTGGCTAGAAGGAGGATGAGAAGCTGGGGAGAGGGAAGAGCCAGAAGGCTAGCTTGGATTTTGATATGCTGATAGGCATCACAGGTATCCAGATGGCCCTTTTGTCACAGGTAAGAAAAATAGCTCCTTTATGCTGATAGGAACCTGTTTCACAAGTTCCTGAGGAATGCTGGCTTTTATCTATAGAAATTCTTCAATAGTCAATATCTAGATGTTTGAACTTCCTGAGACCTAACACCTGTGTGTGTTTCTTTTAAACAGTGTCTTACTAGGTAGTCTAGGCTGCCCCAAATCTCATGGTCTCTCTTCCTAGCATCCCAAGTACTAGCATAAAAAATTTGTGCCATCATGTCTAGGTTTAGATTGGGTTTTAAAAACATCTATTGTCTTGAGGTGGTTCTAGTTCTGGGTAATGTGGATGATTTCAGAATCTTGCAGAGTCTGATTTTCTGAAGTCTCAGTGCACCAGGCTGTCCCATGCTGTCTTTATTGCTAAACAATTTGGAAAGTCTGATCTTGACATCTGAAGATTCTGTTACGATAGCATGGCCTATTGGCCAGAATGTTATCTAGAGTCACACAGGTTCACTCTGAACCATAATGAGAGGTGGCCTCCCAGGAGATGCTCTTTGCCACCAGTGTCTCTTGCTGGACAAAATTTATATAGAGAGGATTGTCCATCTCTTTAATCTCATTTTGGGGCCCTCAAAATGCAACTTGTTTTCTTCCGCTGAGAAAGGGAAGATGGCCCTTGACAATCAGGCTGGAGAACAGAGCTCACAGCAAGCACCTATGCCTTCCTAATGACCCAGAATGACTTCATGGAATTTCCTGTAGGCAGGGCCATGCTGATTGTGGTGGATTAGGTAAAAGCTCAAACACTCAGTAACCATAAAAACAAGGGCAGCATCTGAACCAAAATGGCTTGAAGGAGTGCTATTATCTTACCATTAAGGGCTCCAAATTTTCTCACTCTTTCTTATCTTCTAAGGAATTATTAAAGTATTCCATCCAAAGTTCCCCCACTTCTAGCACTTCCTGAGAAGCTTTGACACCCCCTACCCGGCACCACCTTTATGATAATTCTTGCACATGTTGGCTTGAAAGTGCCTAGAAAGTTGACTAGATTCTAACTTGAATCCCAGCTCCTCCTCTTTTCTCCCTCCTTTTGCACAAAAGAAAACTGAAACAGTAACACTGACTGTAAGCTGGGGATCTGAGTTATCTACATTCTCTGGGCTTTAATTCTCATGCTCTGTGTTGGACTGAAGATACGGAATTTTCAGACATATACCAGACAGACTCTGAGCCATTTTTTTCTTTCCCTGACCCCTTATGTCAATTCTTTTCTTCTACATGAACTATGCTACCCAATTGCCATCTTTCACCCAGATTACATGTAAATTTCCAGCTCATTCTATCACCTATTCTATCTGTCATAATTTATTGATATGTGGAAGTCAGTGAGTAATGAGTACGAAAATATTTTATTTACACTTATATTGGCAGATTTTCTTCCTCGCACTCATTCCCAGGTGACACCTTGCAGGGAACAGTTGAGGATGAGCTGCTATGTGTCTTAGAGTCAGGTATATGCCAGGGTTTCTTATTGCATCACACAATATTCATTAGTTTGACATTACTAACATCTTAAGTATCATATACAATTTAGGTGTGCTTCTATTATTGCCCCCTTTGTATTAGGAGTTAGATCTGCTTCTTATTCTAATTCCAACACTAGAGTTCTAAACAGAAATGTGAACTTAGTAAATGAATTTTTAAAACATTTTAACCTAGAGTATGTAAGTTACGAGTTGAATCAACTTTTTTTGGTGTCTTTATATAAGATAAGCAGTGACATACACCCCAATATGGCAACATAGCAAATGGAAATTGCTACACATCAGATGTTTTTCTGTAATGGAGAAAATATAGTGATAAAAATAATCTGAACAAATTCTCTCCACAGAGCTTTTGTTTCATTTAAGTGGAATAGAAGCTACAGAAGAGTAGGACAATAAAATGATGCCTTGCTAAAAGGATAAAGAATACGACCCCACTCTATTAGTGAAACACACCATGAATGCATTCCAGTTAATAGCATCTTTTTGCAATCACTACTTTTTCAATTACAGTGATGCTAAGAAATAAATAGACTAAGGGAGAGAAAAATGATCAGAAGCTACCTGAATAAGACTAGTCCTTTGGCTGGTTTTAGTTGTTTTTAAGCAACCAACTCTTGGGTAAAAAAAGAATCTAAAAACAGTTTACTGATAGGGCATGGATTGACATTTTCAGACTTGAGAAATGCCGAGTGTTATTGGGAAGGCAATATTTCATTACTCCATTTCTAGAGGTATTAGAGATTCATTCCTGGTATGGTGTGCAGCATCCTTCTCTTCCAGCTGTGTTCTGTTGTGCTGTTAGAGAGGCTCTATTACAGTAAGGGGCTGCTAACTAGGTGTGATGCTGCAATTTCATGCCATGTGATTCCTCTGGGGTATTTCTTCCTGTCCTTGAGTCCTAAATGACCCGACTTTCACCAGTCCTGAACCGCATGCAAGAGTGGCTGCAAATGCTACCCTTTAGGAGCATCTGAGAAGAAATGCAGTTTTATTTCCTCTTTAAGGGTTTTTAAAATTTTATACTCCTCCCTTTTTTTTTTAAGTGGCACCATGGCTACTTTTGTAGGGAATGTGCCGTTCTGAGAGAAAAATAACGGAAACGGATGAGCCAGACTCTTTATGAATCCTCACAAATAGCAGGACAAAGACACGAATATAGAGCAGAAAATTCACCATAAATCACAGACCTTTGGTTCTGTTGTTATTTGTGAAGGGTAAATATGTTTCTTTTTAAGAACTTGGGCAGCTCCTCCTGCTGGCAGTCTCTTGGCTGGTGTCTTGCTGTGGTTCTCACTGGGATCAGGACCAGAGCGGCTCTGATTAGACTCATCCTCTGGAACCCTCCTCCTAACCACTTTCTCTGCCTCTCACCCTTCTGAGCCCTGTGGGGAGGGGATTTTAAAAATCTATCGAAATGTATGATCAGTGTTAGGATTCTAAAGTAATCTATGCTTTAAATACCACTCAATTTTTTTAAAAAAAGAAAAGTTAGAAGAAGGAGGGAGAGACTCAGAATGGGTTAGTACGGGAAGCCCAGCGTTATAAACTCAGAAGCAGGCTTTCTCTTTTTTTGTGGCATGTGTAAAAATTGTCTGAGGAATTTTTCCAAATGTAGAGCCAACTAATGCAGAGTCTAAGCCTTGGATTTGGGAAACAGAAGTGAACCCTTCTCACGAGTCCCAGCTAACTCCTATGCTGCCGCTCATGGGCTCAGGCCTTGGCCATGAAGCCTGAGAATGCAGCTATCCTTTTAGTTAAAGATGACTGGATGCTTATTACTTAGATATGCAGCCAAATAAGAGGAAAAAGTAGGACACTAGAGTGTTACCCAATTATTAATATTCTCCTTTAGTTTGACTATCTTGTGAAACTCCAAAATCTAGGCAAGACTGCTGGACCACCCGCCCATGAAAGTCCTAAAAGCAGACACTGAATGGAGAACCACAAGTTCTTGGTTGGAGGTCTCTGGGATCTTATACCATGCCCATTGTCAGAAGTGACTGCACCAAAAGGCCAACATTCTCAGTTGAAATAATGATGCATTCTGTTATAGCTCATGCTTAAGTCATATTCGGCATGTCCTATCAGAGCTTTCTTGCCACTGAATGCAAATATCAAACCTTAGGGAGTGTCTGGACGTCTTAGAGAAGCAAAATATGACGGGAGCACTATAGTGATGTCAAGCTGGGCCAGGAGATTAGTCTCGTCATAGTAATACAATCATCATATGACCAGCTCCAATTGACCTCATGTCCCTTTCAGGCTTTGGTTTCCAGGTATCCATGTGAGACTAGGTTAAGACTCAACAAACTGAACATAAATATTTTCTTTGGAAAGGTTGTACCCAGTCAATTCATTATTAACATTGGTAATGTTAGCCAATAGAAAGCAAAATAGTATTTTATCTTGAGCTTAATTTTCCACCAAATGTAACTGGTGATAATAGCCTGTAAGCGACAAGTTGATATTTTCTTTAGATGTGATTGTTTTTGGAGAAAAAATTTGCTTAAATTGCTCTGTAGACATGAGCATCCTTTGGATTTAAACATAGATAAAAAGAGGTTTCCCCGATTTTTGATTAAAAGTAAGTAACTCCAAAAGTTTTAGAAACTGAGTGAGTGGAGATGTTGAGGGCAGCTGACCCGTAAAATCTTGCAGTTTTGGTGAAGTCATGTTATGTTGTATCTTAAAAGTCCTAAAAATTTGCCTTTTGATTTGTGTTTTATTGGTAAACTCAGTGGAGCCTAGAGAGACTTGGCAGCCTCTGGCTGCAAGACCTCTGCTCCCTCCCTGCCACAGTGGCTTTTTCATCCTTCCTTCTGATCTTCTTAAGGGACATGGGCTCGAGTGGCAAAGTTGAACATTTCTCAGAGTATTCCCACCACCACTGATCATACCCTGAGGAGATTGCAGGCTTTGAGTATGTCCCCCTCTGGAAGGTTGAGGCTGTGGCTCTAAGGACAAAGGAATTGACTACTAAGCCCCAGGTCAGGAACCTGCATTTCTGCAGATTTTTCTTCACACTAAGCACCACAGCTTGTGTAGCTGACCCTTTCATAGAGCCGGGCATAGATGAATCATGCCACAGATGAACAGAAAGCTACTGGATGCACAGGACCTGCCTCATCTGTCCATCGCCGGAGTGCCACCATCAAGAAGAAACACCACATGCAGTGCCAGTGCATTGAACAATGAGCCACCTTGTCGTTTCTTTGGAGATATGTGTTATATGAACTAGGCTTTCTGGATGTCAAAGACCTTTTTAAAATTACACCACTTCCAAGTGGCTCAAAATCTGTGATTAAATTGCTCTATCCTCTTAAGAATATCAGCTTACTCCAGAGTTTCTAATACCAACTGTATGCGGACATTCACATATGTCCATCATGCACTCACAACTCAACCCAAAGCGGGCTTGCAGGATATCAGGAGATGGCTGCTTTCACCGGGGAGGTCTGACACTCTTCAGGAGACAACAGTACTGAAGGGCCTTGCCTACCCCGAAGGTCTTTATCCACTAAGAGTGTGCGGTAGAAGTTTGTTAGCATTTGTTGGCTCTCTTCTCATTTCTCTTCAGCAAGTATTTATAGTCATTGGTCTGGATATCAATGGTCTATGCTTTTAATAGACAGATATGAAAACAAATAGTAAAAAAAAAAGTCTCCAACTTAAGGAAAATTTGATAAATTCCAAGGAAAAAAATCTTTAAAATCTATGTAGAGTACAAACTAAATCCACATGTAAAACTGGGTGAGTCACTGAACAAAATTATCAGTAGGTAATCAAGTCCGTGTAAGGGATCTGTGGGGAATATTTGTTCTTTACTTAAATATCCCACATCTTCCTTTGACTTTCGTATATATATGCAGCCTTAAAATAAAGGTCATCATTTAGTGCCACTGTGAACCTAGACCCTAAACTCAAGAAAAGCTGAGATTCCTTTCCAAAGGTCATGTGAGTACCGCCAGTAAAAAGAAATATATTTTTTACATTAACACCATCAGATATTCTTATTCTCTGAGCTTCTTGCAAAAGTGCACAAATCCATGTGAATTGATGAATGTGGGATTTAAGATGTCTTTTATAGAGTTAGCCTCATTACTTTAGAGCCTCAAATTACAACAACAGTGTGTAGAGTTCTGTACACAAGCATGTGTGTGTCCAGTGTCACAAAGAGATCCCATCCAATGATAAAAAAGTGTCTAACAGTAGCAGTGGCTCCACAAAGGGTTTTCTATAGACACTTCCAACACTTCTGCTCCCTTTCATTCAGTAATCTTGAAGAAATTGAAAGAAAGGGAAGTTTAATTTAGACAGGCCTTCTGCCCTGCTTAGCTTGGGTTCATCTGCTCAACATGAAATAGTAATGCACTCAACTGCCCATTTTCTGTTAAGTAACCTGGGCATCCCTCAGCCACAGTGGGTGAGAATGGTATGAAATACCAGAAGGAGCTGGCATGTCCCTGTGACCTTCATGTGATTATGTTTGTGCTAATGCATGGAGGAGAGACTTCCACATTCAGACTTCTGAGGAACCTGGTTCATTAAAAATGTATTGGTCCTTAACAAGGGAACTTTCTGTTCTGTCTGTCGAATGACAGCAGACATGGGGGAGTACATTGGGGTGAGCAGTCTGATTGAGGTCCTTTTTTTCTCAGTCCCATATCACTGCAGCCACCACCATGTCCTCTTTACAAAAACAGTGTGGGAAGGCCCCAGAAAGGAGATTCCCCTCATAGGATGAAAGGGACTCCTGTGGAGGAGTCTCCTTCACAAAGGGAGGCAAATTCAAATCTATACTGCAGCACGCATCTGCTATATTGGAGTCACTAAGAGATACTAAGCCTGTCTGTCTGTGTTAACCAAAAGCTGTCACAATGAAAAACGTAAAAAGGAATTTGAAAAACAACAACCTCACTGTGAGGAATCCAGTTAGAACCATCAGTGGCCCCTTGAACCGTGAGCTTTGCTGGACCTAGATGGCAGAGTGTGGGAGGCTGGATCAGTCTCCCCACTACACACACACACACACACACACACACACACACACACACACACACACA
>LOEQ01002513.1:37732-83772 GCA_001685075.1 Bramus lutescens
TCTCTCTCTCTCTCTCTCTCTCTCTCTCTCTCTCTCTCTCTCTGTGAGTGTGTCCTCCTCCTCCTCATTTTTCTTCCAAACAGGAACAGGCAGGCAGTACTGGGAGTTACAGATTTGAGATCTGGTGGAAAAAATGTGCTTGAAAGGAGGAGGACCTCTGACACAGATACTTGATTTCACATTCCACACTGAGACCCTTTCCCACTTGGTTTCCACTCCATGAATTACCAGTGAACAGACTAAAATTACAGAATGAATGTCTGAGCTTGGTTCTTCCCCTTTCTGAGCTGGCAATCTCAATCTGATTACGATCAGAAAACATCCAGGGCGAGGAAGCTGTGAAGGCAAGAGGAATCATACTGCTCATGACCCAAAGGCTATACACAAAGTCAGTGTTATACGATAACTTGAGAGGTGTGTGATGATGATGCCAATGGTGTACACAAGTGGCATTTGGTGGTTCAAGTCATGTAAGTTGTCCCAGAGCGAAGGAAACTTAAACTCTCCCGCACAGCAGTGAAGTCACCATTATTCATTCCCTGCTGATTCCAATCCTTGTGGAGTTTAAGAAATGCTCCTACAAATACCATCTTCCACTCTCTGTCCCTAGGTTCCCGTGGGCTGTGAAATGCTTCAGGAGGATCCAATAATTATTCACAGATTTAAGTGGGGTGGCACTAGTGTAAGCCATGGTCTGTGAGAGAATTTAGAAACTACTTGCTAGACTCTTGGCACCACGTTTTCTGAGTCTGTTAGCATGAACTAGCAGCCTATAAAGAGACTCCCATACAATCAGCATCTCCTCTATAGATTTTTTTTAAAATGCCAATTGTACATTGAAACTATTTGGGAAATAATTTCATTTAAGTATGTATAGACTTTTTCTTGTCACAACTGCTTAAACAATATAGTATAACAATTCCATAGCATGGCCATTGCATTTAGCATTCTGAGCAATTTAGAGGTGAATTAAATGAATGAGAAAGGATATATAGGTTACATGCAAATGTTAAGCAGATTTAGATAAAAGACTTGAATGCCCTCAGATTTTGGTATTCACAGGGTCTGAGAAACAGTTCTCTGCACACTAAGGGAAGACTATTGTGAAAATCACATTTTGTAAGCTCTGAGAGACTCAAATATGGAGCTTCATTTCAGACATTAATCTTATGGCACACAGTACATAGTGAAGTATATACACAGTACATAGCTAAGTACCCTTAGCTTGTATATAAGATATTTCCGAAGTATGTACACATAGAGATTGGAATATGTGTCAGTTGGCTTTGATGGGTGAATATTAAAAGCCAAATTGAATGATATGAAATATTATTTTAAGTACAAACTTTATTAAAGTACAATAGCCAACAGATGAAGCAGTTATGGAGCAAGCATGCAGAGTTTACAATGAACTTACATGTATATTATCTCATATGGCACTCACAGCAGCCAGCTTGTGAAGGAAGTACTCTCGTCATTCCTGACTTTCATAAGAGAAAGCTGCAGAATAAGCAATTGGAAGACAATTCTAAGTCTACGTTCCTAGTGAGGTGGCAGATCTAAATGTAAACCTAGCCAAGTTTAAGATGTAAGAAACCTTGACTTTAATTTTTTTTTTACCAAACTGCTTCCTTTATCTGCTCCAGTGGGCTTTCTGTGACTGTGGCATAGTGCCTGACAGGGAAGAGCCCTTCCATCAATGGTCTGTTTGCTCCTTTGTTTGGAGGCCACATATAGGCAGCATATGATGGACAGGACCCCTTGGATGCCAGAGTTATGGTGGCCAGAAAGCAAAGAGAGCATGAGGAAGGGACCAGCATCCCACTGTCCTTTTCAAAAGCATGCCCACAGTGGTTCAGCTTCCTTCTGCTAGTCCATCCTACCTAAGGTTCTATCATTTCCTCATTGTAGCACAGGCTGGCAATAAAGCTTTTAGTACATGGGCTGTAGGGACCTTCTACATCCATGTTGTAGCAATCTGTCATTGGGATTGAGATAGAGTTTGTCAATAAACTAATAATTTAAAGATATTTTCAAGATTTATGCTAAACAGAAGGAAGTAATCAAATAAGTGTCAATGTGTATCTTAAGCCGAACCTCTATTTGTAGTCACTATGTGTGAATGAAATGTCCTGGCCTGAGAGATCACAGTCAAAGGGGACCATGAGCAAAGAGGATGAAGGCATAAGAGAATGGGATAGAAGAAAAGGAAGTGATGCACGGTGAATATGATCAAACCACGTTACGTTTTTAGGAAAACATCACACAACATTTTTTCTTCATGTACTAGTTGCTGACAAAAACATAAAGGTTTTAAAGCACATGTCATTCACTACACAGCTGACATCGGAGGGCTCCAATGGTGTCCTATGTCTTCTAGACTCCTGGTCAGCTATAATATTCATGTTTCCTTATCTTTGCCATGGAAATGCCTAACCTCAAATTCTTTGCTATCATACAGTAAGTGCTGCTTCAAATCTCTAAAACCTTTAGCCAAAGCCTTTTATTCATTCTGACTGCTGGATTCCCCTCTGGCTCCAGCAAGGCCCCTGCACAGGAACTGCCTTCCAAGCAAGCAGATTAGTTTATAGCCCTACAAGGTTAAGCGTGATACATGTGTTTGGGGAAAATGGAGATGCACGTTAAGAGAGAACATTACTTTTTGATCCAGGCGGGAAAGCATACATAATCTCCTCTAGAGCCTGTGAAAGACTTCATTTTACACACAAAATTGTGTGGAATTGCCCCAGACTGCGTTGAACATGGTTTTTGAGCATAGCCATTCTCAGAACAAGTTGCTGAGCACCAGTTAGGGCCTCAGAGCACCAAAGAATAAATATAAGCAAATGTAATCTGTATGGAATTGTAGAGAATAAACATAGACTACTGTTGGCACAGAGCCTGGATGGGACCAGTCCTCAACATTACAGTGGGATGTGTTAGGAACAGAGTCAAAAATAGACTCTGAACACATGAAGAAAATATGATACAAAGGGGCCTATCTTGCTGTAGAAGATTCTGATATTAAAGTATATATTTAATTGTTTTAAAAGGGACTTTTCTATTTTCCTGTACATTGTCAAACTTTAATATCATAGTCTGGTATTAAAAATTCAGGTCCAAGAAGCTGGAGGAAGCAACCACATTTTTCTAAGAAGTGAATTTTTAGTCATTTGCAAATTAGCCTAATCTTAATATTTGATCAAAAGCGTTATTTGAGGGTTGAATGGAGACCATGAGATTATACTATATAAGCTGCTGTCTAGCTTAATATGCCCTGGTTTTCAAGCATAATAAAGAAACTACACATAAAAAATTCAGGGGAAAGCTCTTTTGTATATATGGGGATTGCTGGTATCTTCTGATGGGTCATCTTACTCTTGTTATTAAATGACAGTGATCATTAAGATGCCAAACATATCTCGACAGAATTTGGTTTATAAAATGTCAGCAAGTCTGTGTTTTTATTAGTTAGTTCCAAATCAATTTAGAAATTTCAATAGATGCTTGTAAGTATTCCCTAAGCAATGTCCATTCCTGACTTTCTGCACAAAATAATATTACAAATTAATCAGATTTTCAGATTTCTGCATAATGGCTTTGCACGTTTATTGCTTAATCCTATTATAAAATGCTGTTATGATTGACACATTGCTGTGGAAATAGAAGTCAATTGAATAATATGTAGCAGTCAATTTTATTTGTAGCTTAATGTGCTGAAGTATTTTTTCCACATTTCCATTATTTATAAGTCTGTCCCTTTGGAGACGATATAGAAGAATTTGTTTTAAATGAGCCAATAATACCTTCTTTAAAATTTATAAGCATGACAGAATCATATCTTTTTTCATTGGTTGGCCTCAGCATGCCAGTAAACAGAGCCTGAAATGTCTTCCACTTGCTATTCATAGGACAAACACCAGGAAAGTGGATCTTGTTAAGGTTTGCTTAGAACTGGATTTCAACCACCCCAATAGAAAACTCCAAGAAAACAAAAGCCCCCAACAGGGACACTTCAAAATGGCAGTTTTGTTTATTTTTTTCAAGTATTTATATTGTTTTTTTACTCAAGTATTTATTGTTTCTACCATTATCTGAACCACTTTGGTTTGTCCTAAAATGAAGTGCAAACACATGCAGACAATGCCCAAATGCTTTAGAGATTTGCTGTCAGGATGCTTGAAATGCAACAGGATCTCAGCACGGGATTACAGCTAGTTCAGTGCCTACTGTAGTGGGTCTCTGTGAATTGATGGAAGACATTTCTCTTTTGCTCTGCATCCAGAAAACTCGCCTAAGGGAACCCATATTCCTTTTAGGACATTGTGGAAGGGAGCGCTAGAAAGGGCTGTGGTTCATAAGAGTCCATCCAAAGCCAGCTTGAAGAGATGGCCTAAGGGAAGAATCTCTACCAGGGAACAATATGAGAGAGATGGTCATGTCTGAGACTGCATTTTGGCTTTGGACAACTGGCTTATCTATTATTCATTTAAGCATAACAGATACATTCACACACATGCCTCAAAACATGTGCACATACACACAGTGAACTAGAGTATGCTTTCCAAACTGATGTCTAATGTAAGTCTTTTGGCATATATATGAAAGAATACCTTTTCCTATTGTCTTTCCTTTCTATCTCCTGATGACTTCGGCCATCCTGAATGTACTATAGCATCATTTTTGCTGTAACTGGAACTATTGAAAAACCACTCTTTTATAAGCATCTATTCTTCAGTGTCCTGTGATATCACAGAAATATACTGTTGCTAGGCTGCTGTTGATACTAAGGAAGCTTTTCTCTTGAATTCTAGGGGCCAGAGGAAACACAGTCCTATCAGACCCAGGAACTCCTGACCAGCACCAGGCCAGTCAGACCCACCCCCCATTTCCAGTTGGGCCACAGGTCAGTATCTCTCAACTGCTTTCCATTAGGCTGCATTTAGGATAGTTTTACCATATAAATAACCAAATAAATAATAATGAGTTAAATTCAATTAACTCCAACAGAGCAAAGATGGTGATAAATTTTTGCATGAAAAGCTATATGACTACATTATTTATTAAATACTCTCAAGAAAATATGTGTTTGCAAAAGTCTCTTCTTAAAGGAAAGGTTGGTTTTAAACATGTGGAAATTTTTTTCCTTTAAAACCTACTACATCTACGCTGATGGTTACCATGCAGTTTTTTTTTCAAGTAAAACTTTAATGACTGGAGTGTGAAGAAAATTAAGTTATTTCAACCTTACTATAGCCATTTTTGAAATACAAGATGTGATTTAATATAAAAAAGTTAATGCAATTTTAATGCAAGTTCAGCTTATTGGGTTTGACAATACTGTACATCACACATAGCTCTTGCATTAATAAAGAAATACATTCATTATTTTTTAAAGTCCAATATTTGTTTTTTGCAGCCTGGTGTGTGTTATATGGAGATGTAGGACACAATTATAAAAGGCTGGGCTTTCTTTAACCTCTGCCATCTACTGTGAAACTTCCAGAGTTCATCTTGCTTTTAGAGAGAGAAATGCCTGTGCCTTTCTCTCCCCGTTGCTGCCATTGTTGTCCCAGGAAATTAATCACTTTCAGTATAAGGAGGGCTTGCCGAAGTGTAAAGCTTGACTCAATTAGGTCAATCTTATTTTAGTTGCCATGAAATCTTCCAGCGCCCTCACATCCTATCAACCATCTCAGAGCCCACACAGCTCCAGACATGAAGACTGGGCAGTGTCTATTTGGGAGACCAAAACCTAGACAGAGCTCATAGGCATGAGTCATTGGCTTCTATGTGTCATATCCTCATAATGACATTCTTCTTACCTCATATGTTCATACATGTAAGTGCTTCTGTACATGTGTGTGCACAGATGTTCCTAGAAGCCCCTGAGTCCCAACCTGGTCTAATACTCTAAGTTGGTAATTAGAATGACAAACTCAAGACAGTGAAGAGGCATGGCTCTGTGACAACTCGGAGCAGGAACATTCTATCTTAAGCCCAAAATCCAGTCTTAAAATTCTGCATGTCAAGTCTCCAAACCTGTGGATAGTCTGAGAGCTCCTACATGCTTCCCTTGCAGCATTACCCTGATTGGCCACATTATCTTACCCCTAGGAACCTTAGGAGCAAGCTACAATTTCATTATTATTCCCTAAGTCTGATGATTTTTTCTGCAGAGTAACTTTGTGGTTTTTAAAGGGGTGGGCAAAGTTATAAATTCAATAAGTGAACAAACACACTGGGAGCCCAGTACCTCTCAAGAGTTTCCTTTGAAAGATCTAGATGGTACTCTAGATGGATAGCCAGAGAATGTGCCCACTCTTATCCCCATTCTTCAAATGAAACAGCCCCCTTTCTCTGAACCTGTTCCTTGTATTGGAGAAGGGTAAACAAGATAGACTCTGGAACAGTCTATCCAGTCTTAAACTGGACCTCTCCATGCATGAGACGTCTCATTGATAAGATAATTGGAATGTGATTATAATCTGCCTTTATATCATGTACATATTTAAACACCCTTTTTATGTTTCCTCAAAGAGAAAGTTAATCCTAGATAGAGTTTAATTTTTAATCATGTCGAGAAAATAATGTGGGATTATGTTTAAATCCACAACTCCCAAAAGGGTGTAGAGAAAATCCTGGATTAAAGACTCTAAGATTAAATGACTTATGCTGCCATTTAGCCTGCTCAGAACCACAATCTTAGGATATGACTCCAGTGAGGACCCTACCCCAGCACTCAAACAAGTTTTGTGCTCTTATGCTGCCTTTTACACAAAACCGTGATTATTCAATCAAGAATGGACATAAACATGTGTTTTCATAATAACATCTTAATTGGGTGAAGAATGTGAAAGAATTAACAGAAAAAGATTTTTTAGTATTTTATCTTGAAGTGTAAGTATTTGGTTTTCTATTACATTTTATGTCTTGACACACATATATGTGTATATACACATACACACATTACCATTTCAATAGTAACCACTTGTCTACTTAGAAACTATCCAATTTCTTTTCATAACAGGAACATATTTTTAACTTTCCTAAATCAATACTAAAATGATCCATATTAATGAATACACAGCACCTCACCAGACTTAGCACTATAATATGAACAGCTTCACCATAATTATAACTTGAAGAATATTGTATAAATTCATACATTTATCTCTATTCCCTTTGAATTCTATCTTGAAACTGTATCCTAAGAGTATATTCTGAGTCAAACAAGGATGAATATATTTGCCGCTCTTGAGATGTATGTGTTTCCAAATTGCTTTCCCAACGGATTATGCCCGCAATCAGGCCCTCCAGCCACAGATGTGTGTGACAGCATTACTAAAGACTTTCTAGCATCCAGAAAATCTTTGACACTATTTTTGTTAATGTAATACTTGAAAACAGTGTGTTATTACTATTTTTGAACCAAAAATAGAATAAAAATCCTACCAAAATCAGTGAATTATTTCTGTAACAACATAGAAAAAAATAGCTGAGCAGTATAAATATATGAGAATTGGGATCAAATAAAAATTCAATTGAATTTGCAGTATGTAAAGACATGGTATTTCTTTTAAAGATGTTTAAGCTTCACGGAGATTCTAAAAATGTTTGAAAATTTTCAAAGGTATAAACGAAACATAATGTCAAACATTCTTTCCTCCTCCCAGTCTTCTTTTCTGGGATGGAGTATGCTTCTTTGCTGCTTGAGAAACCTCCTGACTGGATATAATGGAGGCACCGTGCTTTAAAAACCATGTGCTGTTCTGCTGGAAAGTGAGCCAGCTTTCTCTTGTTTTGCAGCCTCTTCTGACAGCACAGCAGCTCGCCTCTGCTGTGGCCGGGGTGATGCCAGGAGGCCCCCCAGCCCTCAACCAGCCCATCCTCATCCCCTTCAACATGGCAGGACAACTAGGTGGTCAGCAAGGCCTGGTCCTCACGCTGCCCACAGCGAATCTCACAAACATCCAAGGGCTGGTAGCAGCAGCTGCAGCTGGAGGCATCATGACTCTGCCATTGCAAAATCTACAAGGTAACATCATGCCCAGGTGCTGCGCAGTGTTACACTCGTTCTTCTCTGAAATGGATGAAAAGTCCCCTGTATGGAAAGTGTAGCATAGGGTTGCTTCTATCATAAAGGGCATAAAAGCCTCTGTGGAAGGCAACGTTTACAGTTGTTTATGAATGCTGAGCTTGTTCAAGCTGTGGTTTTATTAACCCTCATTTCCTCTCATGAACAGCAACTTTTCGGGTCTTTCGGCACGTATGAGGGGCACACCATCACTTAAATGTGTTGTTATTTGAAGACACAGTTATAATCTGGCAAGGTGTTCAATTTGGCCACATGCAAGGAAAGGTTGGGTGTTCTTTATATCTGAGCTAAGTGGTTGGGGCACCACAAATACAAAATGTCATATGAAATTATTAATTTAATGATTATTTTGCTACTACTTAAACACAGACTGTATTATTTCGGCTTTTTGGTAGAAAGAAGACCTGGTAGAAAGGAGAAGTTTTTCTTCAGAATTTGAAATTTTTAGCTATTCTCACAAAAATTTTGATAAGAACAACACTGGTTGTTGTCAGAGAAAGAATAATTATGGTGAGAAATTTTCTGAATAAGAATATAATGTCTGGTACCAAAAAAAAAAGAAAGAAAAGAAAAGAAAAAAGAAAAACCCAACTATTTACTTTGGGATTTTTAAAGCAGTTGACAATCCTTATTTATGTAAATGTAAGAATATTTTTGTTTTATGGAATGAAGGTTTGTCTGGGTAAGTCCTCAGAATAACAGTTTGAAGTACTTTTTAAATTGGTCAGATGTTAGGTGCTTATATGTTTTTTTAAAAATTGGTTAGAACATCCGTTCACACACTGAAGAACAACTAAGAACTAAAGAATCTTGTTACTTTGGATCTCTTTGCAGTCTGTTCTGATATTCCACCCATTGTGGCTACTTCTTAACTTTCAGTTTAATGTTTAAAACAAAGTCTCCCTTATACTGTTAAATTGTGCCAAGAACTTGGCCATTCATAAATCATGCATGCTCAGGATACACTAATGCATGAACTTTGCTTGTTTCAAATTTGAGTGCCTGGAAGCCAGGAACTTGAGATTAAGCAAATAAAGCAGGAATACACAAGGTGAAAGCCGAAGCAACAAAGGTAGGCCAGGCTTCTTAATGTAGGTAGATGATGAAATCTTAATGAAGAAACGGGCATTATCAAAATGCAACCTTCCATTTGGAACATGTGTGCTTATGTGAATATTGAATATTATAAATAAACATCAGCTTGCAGGGCTCCTAGGCTGTGAATTAATTCTGCTTGGTTACGATGGACACCAAAGTCAGAGTGAAAAAAAGGAAGTCTTTTGTACTTTTGCTGTGTTGTTGGGATTTTTCATACCTGTTATTCTAGGGTTTCAAAATCAGCTCTGGCCTAGTGTGCAGCAAGACCGTCTCCACTTTGTTTTCAATGTGAAGTTTAAGTATGGGCTTGTGCTTCTGGCCTTGACTTCTTGGCACTGGTGCTTTCATATCAAACCTGTGTCTGTGCCCAGGGTAAGGGCAGCAGAGTGTTAACTCCTTTCATCCCTTGGTTCCCTTGGCAAATGTTCCAAACAATATTGCCTTCAGAAGCATATTTGTGTTCTCAACCAAGCTCGTGTCAGCCACAGAACTGTGAACAAATATTTTTTGCTTTGAAGTCATCTTTAAAATTTCAGTGATTAAGGGAGGTGATGAGATTATTAATGTGAAATTCTCCATCAGGAAGTCAGATGACTGGGGGAAGCTTCCCTCATTGGTCTTACTTAACATCAAGCCCCTCCTTTAACATCCTCTCCCTTAAGGTCCAAATCAACACCAGATAAGAAAGTTCTACTTTTGGTTTCTCTAGGAATTTCTGAACTTTCCATATTCTCTCAACACCCAGACCTCACTAAACAAAGATATAACCCTTCTGGTTTACTGGCAAAGGGGACATTTCCAAAGAAATAGTATCTTCAGTGTTAAAACTCAGAAAATTTCCAGAAAAATCAGAAAGATTTAGTTGCCCAATGAAAAGTCTGGAGGATGATAAGGATGATAAGCAGAAAGTTTATCTCCAAGGTGACCAAGATCAATGTGCATTACTTGAAGAGCAAACTCAGACATCACCTTGCAGCCAGTCAATCAGCATTCAGCCCAAGGCTGATCTCAACACCTTTAGGTGACCTTCTATAGCAGGGGCTCTCAACCTGTGGGTAGCAACCCCTTTGGCAAACCTCTACCTCCAAAAATCTTTGTATAATGATTCATAACAGTAGCAACATTACAGCTATAAAGTAGCAGCAAGAATAATTTGATGATTGGGGAGGTCACCACAACATGAGGAACTGTATTAAAGGGTTTCAGCATTAGGAAAGTTGAGAACCTTGGTTCTACAGGCTGTGATGATCCCTAGGCAATGCTTTGGGTGGTGAAGCTTCCTGAGTTTTATTGAATTGGAGAAGGTTGTGTCATGTGGGAAAGTGAACAGATGGCTGATAGAAAAAAAAATCATCTCTAAGGGTTCGGTCTACTTTGAGACGGAATGACAGTTCTAGATGTCCTCAACTCATACATAACTTTTCTCAAAAGTTGTGGTCCTGCCAATGAACACATCAGAATAATCTGTACACATGTTTATATACTCAAAAGTTAGCAAAAAGGGCAGAAGGCTGTTCTCCTTACAGAACACACTCCTCATACAATAAACACGCTAAATTCAGCCCAAGGTTTTCACCTTTTTTTGAGGGGGTAGGGTGTTTATTTTGCTAGTTTATTTTGAGATAAGGTTTCTTTGTGTAGCCTTGGCTGTCCCAGAACTAGCCCTTTAGACCAGACTGGCCTTGAACTCACAGAGATCTGCCTGTCTCTGCCTCCTGAGTACTGCGATTACAGGCATGCATCACCACCACCTGGCTGGTTTTCAGTCTTTTGAAATGATTGATAAGTCTGTTCATCTGTAACAAACATCCCACTTTCTCAATAATCTGAGTAGTGAAAGTTGGAGGGAGGCTTTTAATTGAAACACACCTAGTCCTAATCATACATGTTATACTTAGAGCTGGATAGTTCCCTTTTTCCTCCTGTAGAGTATTGTGTTTTTAATTCATGGTTTAACTTAGCCTGCAAGAATTTTGTCTGATGATTTTCCAGCTTTCTTGTCCAATCCTCCCTCTGGCCATTCTTGTAATTCAAAAGCTAAAGATTTGCAAGGAAGTTTAAAAATATGTTTCTAGTACCAGTTTCTGAATGGCTAGGAGCTCAGTGAAATGTTTTCAAATATTTTCCTTTATATTAATGTGATTGAGAACTTATCGTCTATATCCCCTATCAAATAACAATATAGTTCTCAAAGGCGCCCATATGCACAGATGCATCATGAAGAGCGCTGATGAGGAGATGAGAGTGGTCCTCCTAGACCCAGTGGCTCCCTGGACCATCTCCCCTTCATGCACACGTGCATCATGATGAGTATGCGTGAGGAGATGAGAGTGGTCCTCCTAGACCCAGTGGCTCACTGGACCATCTCCCCTTCATGCACACGTGCATCTTGATGAACGCTGGTGAGGAGATGTGAATGGTCCTCCTAGACCTAGTGGTTCACTGGACCATCTCCTGTTCATGCATATGTGCATCTTGATGAGTATGCGTGAGGAGATGAGAGTGGTCCTCCTAGACCCAGTGGCTCACTGGACCATCTCCCCTTCATGCACACGTGCATCTTGATGAACGCTGGTGAGGAGATGTGAATGGTCCTCCTAGACCNGCATCATGATGAGTATGCGTGAGGAGATGAGAGTGGTCCTCCTAGACCCAGTGGTTCACTGGACCATCTCCCCTTCATGCACACATGCATCTTGATGAACGCTGGTGAGGAGATGTGAATGGTCCTCCTAGACCCAGTGGTTCACTGGACCATCTTCCTTTCCGAATGTGATCCTAGACAGCAGCAGGGAGTTTAAAAACACAGAACCTCAGGCTGCAGCAGAAACCTGGAACAGAATCTGCATTTTCACAATTTTCCCTAGGTGATTCCTGTACATATTCATATTTAAGAAATGAAAGAGACTAAGATGCTTTTTCATCTCCATTTGGCAACCCCTCTCCTCACACAGTCTTGGTCCATTTTGACTGCTATAACAAAAATCCCATGGCCTTGGAGGTGTACAAACAGCAGACTTCCTTTCCTGCAGTTCCAGGGTCTGGGAGTCAAAGGTCAGTTCTGACAGATGCCCACGCCCTCCTTCACGGAGTCCTCACTGGCAGGAGAGACTTTGAGCTTTCTTTTATAAGGACACCAGTTTTCTACTCTGACAACTTTCCAGAGGCCTGATTCATACCAGTTCTTGGGGGATTCAATTTTGCTATAAATGTGGGAGGAACACAAACATTCAGGCCATTGTATCCCCTAACACTGGCAGTAAGCTCCTCTGCCAAACTTTGAGCATCCTATATGCCTTTCATCATTATTGACTGTTCAACTTTTTATTAAACCAATAAGGTTCCTTAGGCAGGCAAGATAAAACAGCAAGACATCTTTCCATAATTAAACAAATGTGACACATCTTTACATGGTTAACATAAATATTATGCAACAAAAACAAATGCAACACATCTTTGCATAGTTAAACACATATTCCACAACATGGGAGATTATCAGGCCCCATGTAGAGGTGTTTATTCTTAGTCAATGGGTATTAGAATGTATGGAACCTGAGCAAGCATGCTGAGGGAACATGCTAGACCTTTTGTGCCATGGTTATAGGACAGTAAATCTCTAAGAAAGAAAATTGCTAAGTGTGTTTCTGTGCCACATTATTTTGAGATTCATTTAAAAGTCATCATCTTACCAACTTCTCTGAAAAGCAGATCCTGTGCTAAAAATAGTGCAGAGTTCCTCAGGAAAGTATCAATTAGTTGTAATGGCAAAATAAAACCTTCTTCCCAGAACTCAGACAAATCTGTTGAGTCTTTCATTTTGCTTAAACTCAGTCAGAAAATGAGAACATAAGCTTAGACAGTGTGGGTGTCAGGGACAAAGGCAGCAAGGGGAGACTGCCTTGGGACAGATGAGCTGGGTTAGAAACCTGTGCTCATGGCACAGACCAGAGTGACCCACTAATCACCATGGGTAGCACAAATGGAGAATATAAATGTGCCATGGAGATTTATATCGAAGTGTGAACATTCCAGTTAAGTCAGACAAAACATTTAAATTAATGACCAAAAATACATTAGAGATTGCAGTTTAACCTGAACATGGAAAAGCAATTAGGTTCAAGGCAAGTTTAGAAAGAAATCAGGTCAAAGATGGTTTTCCTGTCCTTGGCTCTGGCAGGAATCCTGCTCTGCTTTTCTCTGACTCCCTGGATTAGTCGGCTTCATGTTGCTGTATGGAACACAATCACTGATGCCAGGTCCTGGATGAACAGATTTCCTCAGTGGGCAGTTTGGGAGATTCAAAGATTGAATGAAATTGGGTATTTCCAAAGGTTTGATCTTAGGCGAAGGCCTTTTGGTCCTCCACGATATGGAGAACTAGAAAGAGAATCAGCTATATATAGAAAAAGCTAAGCACATGGAGTAAGCCCATTAAACCATTCTCATGAGATTTACAGTGCAAGAAAAGTATGAACTCCTTCTGGGGATGATGCCCCCATTATCTGACTGCTTTTTAATGTCATCTTCTCCTCTATCAACATTTACATCATTCCAAAACAGATCATTCACCAGATCACCAAGACAATGCTACCATGTAGAGATCAAACTCCCATCCAAGAACCTTGGCTGAAGAAGCCATGCCCACCTATAACATTCCCCAAATTAATGTCTTACATGGTAAAGTATTCAGGGATGCTTTGTGTGAGCTGTATTCCATTTCCTTTTTGTTTGTGGTGGCGTTGTTTTCACTAAGATACTGCATGCCATAAAATACATGACCCTATGTGCTCAGTTCAGTGAGCTCTGATGATAGCATATAACCTTGCAACATACATCCACCACCATCAATAAACAAAACATTTCATCAGGTGGTAGTGGCCCATGCCTTTTGTCCCAACACTTTGGAGGAAGAGGCAGGTAGACCTTTTAATTCAAGGTCTACAGAGTGAGTTCCAAGACAAACAGGGGTACACAGAGAAACCCTGTCTTGAAAAACCAAAATGAATAAATGAATAAATAAATAAATAAATCCATTATTCCACCAAAAACCTCTTTTACCCCTTTTAAGTTAATCCTTTCTGTCTAATTTGGCAATTCCAGCTCGGTTAATCATTAGTGTTGTCTGTTCTAGAACAACATGTAAATAAATTCATATTGTATGTTGTTTTTAAACTCAGAAATAATTAAATATATATATATACATCCTTTTTTTTATTCTCAAAGCAGTTTTCCATCATTATAATACACCACATCTGTTTTAACACAGTCATTCCAACATCTTAGTATGCAGACACCCTCAAAGTCCCCTCCACTGGAACCAAGAAAATGTCTTCGGGAGTTGTATGAGGTAGGATTCTTTAGAGGAATAGAACCAATGGAGTATGTACACACACACACACACACACACACACACACTACAAAGATACAAAGAGAGAATTCATTGACTAGTCTATATGATAGGCCTTAGCAATTCAGCCTCTGGAAAGAAAGAGACCCTAGTAGCTTCTCAGTCCAAGAAGCCATACCCTTCAGAAAGAGGACACAAGGGTAGCAATTAATACTGCTTTTAACTTGAACCACCTTGTAAGGAACCATCCAATGGAGCACAGGCCTCTGCCAACAGCTAATCATCTCTGTGAGTGTCCTAATGGAATGCCCAGAAATATTTCTTCTATGTGATGCTAAATCCACTCATGTTGACTTTAACAACCATCACAAAGCTATACAGGGATGCATGCTTGGTCCCATGCTCCTCAAATCATGGCTCAAACTTTAGGGTCCATTCCTACCTGCCACCTACCTTGACAACTTCTGACAAAGATCTTTAAAGAGAACATAGAACTCCCACTAGCTTGGGTCCACTGTTTCTATGGGTTTTCCCATCATGGTCTTGGCCCCTTTTCTCATAATATTGCTCCTCCCTCTCTATGGCTGGACACCAGGAGTTCGGCCCAGTGCTAAGCTGTGGATCTCTGCATCTTCTTCCATCAGTTACTGGATGAAGGTTCTATGATGACAATTAATGTAGTCATCAATCTGATTATAGGGTAAGGGCATTTTAGGAACCCTCTTCACTATTGCTTAGATTCTTAGCTGGGGTCATCCTTGTGGATTCCTGGGAATTTCCCTAGCTAGTGGGAGCTCACTGACTCCAGACTGATAACTGGGGAACCTGTATAAGACTGAACTAGGCTCTGAATGTTGGTGACAGTTGCATGGCTTGGGCAGTTTGTGGGATTACTAGCAGTGGAACCAGTATTTGTTCCTAGTATATAAACTGGCTCGTTGGAGCCCATTTCCTGTGGAGGGATACCTTGCTCAGCCTAGATATAGAGGCAGGAACTTGGTCCTGCCTCAAATGATGTGACAGACTTTGTTGCCTCCCCATAGGAGGCCTCACCCTCTCTGAGAAGTGAATGGGGTGGGGTGGGGAGATGATGGCCGGAGAGGGTGAAAAGAAGGGAAAGGGAACTGGAATTGATATGTATATACTTTTTAAAAATATAATTAAAAAGCAAAACAAATCCTTTCTACTATCAAAAAATAATAAAGGATATAGCAGCCATTTATGTATGTCTTACAGAAGCTTCGGTACTGAAGGGTAACCTGAAGATTCCACAGGTTAAAACAGCTGTCTCAGAACAATCTCATGATCGTTTTTTTTTTCCCAACAGCTTCATGTGCCAGTTTTTCCAAGACATAAATCTCAAGTCTAATAAATTTTGTTTCTTTACCATTACACCCTTCTCCTTCAATTTAGCCAACCTTGGGGTGAGGAAATGCTGGGCTCTTTGACATTTTTTGAATATACTCATCTCCAAAGACTCTTAACAGGCAGTGTCTGAAAAGCTCTGTCCTTTCACCCATTCTCAGTGCTACTGTCCCCAGATCTACTTTCTTTTTTCCTTTACTCCAAAACTTGCTTCTTACCAACCCCCTTAAGTGATTTTCCAGCATGCCAAGTCATACCTATAGCCATCAGGAGCAGTGGTAGCAGCACTGATACATGGCTTTGGAAAATATAAATATATCTTGCTTGCATCTGACTCTGTCCCCAGAATAAAATCCCTATGAATATCACAAATATTTAGTTTAATGATGTTACCCAAAAATGGAGGACAATGCTAAATCACCTATGAAAAGTGATTAAGGATAAATGGGTGAGTGAGTAACAGATGGAGCACTGATGAATGTGTCAATAAGTCTTAAAGAATTACTAGGAGTTTGTCAAGTGGAGAGTAGCAAAAATCTCTTAGTTTAGAGAAGGTACATAAAGATCAGAATTGTTGGGCACTGGAGACATTCCACTTGGAGCTTGTTTTCTTCCTGGCAAAATTTGCCTTTTGACAAAGAACTGCCCCTACCTCAACCAGTAACAAAATGGATGGTGTCCAGACTGGACATACAAGAAACAAGAAAAAAGACTGCCAAACCATGCCAAAACAGGGTAAGATGGTTTTTCAAATTTTCCTGCCTCTGAAAATGGTCTGTCAGTTACTCTAGGCCTCAGCCAAAGTTGATTGCCCCAACATTGCAAATGAGACTTTGGTTGATTGTCCAGGTAGCCAGTATAATACCTAGCCCAAGATTCATCCAGTAACCTCGCAGCTCGTGACTGCCTGCAAGGTCTGGGTTCCTTAATATTCTGCCCAACTCAAATCTTCATGTGCATATGTGCTACTCTTAAGTAATTAAATTTTTTAGTATTTCTAAGTTTCAGGTAATTCAGGTACTGATCTTGGTCCTGCCTACTGCTGCCCACAACCCTGTGGCTTAGTCTGGCTTGCCGTCACTACCTGGCAATCTCAGTGGGTAGAGTATGAAACTCTTAATCTCAGGGTCACGGGTTCATGCCCCACATTGGGTGCCAATTTGTTGGCATACAAAAGAGTTACACAGTAGCCCAGAATGAAGTATAACAAAGGTTTATTTCTCTGGGGATAAACTCACAGAAAGAGTAGTAATCTGCAGTACTTTGCATGCACTGGAAACTGTAACTGAATCCAGCACCCAAGAGGCCTTCACGCACCTTTTTCATCTGCATTTATAGTACATGAGACCATGCCTAATGTGGACCACTATCTTAAAGGCTATTGGCTAAAGGAGTTCTCACAGCACAGAATGTGTTATGTCTATGAGGTTTCTCTTGTCCAAGTAGAGATGAGGAGTCCCAGTTGGCAAAGAATCTTAATAAAGAAAAAAGAAAAGGACAGTAGTGGGTAACTTGGTGTGCTTCTCTTGTACATAAGAATGGGAATTATGGCTCTTGTATATTATATATGTACATATTTAACATCCATGCCATTGTATTATATTTTCAGAGATATTTGTTTGCATTTATCATTATTAGTAGTTGTGATAGTAATTCCAATATTTAAAGTTTCTAATAATAATTTAAGAATCATAGCAAACCAAAAACCTCAGTAAAGAGAAAAATCCAGACTAAGATGTGGATCTAGAGGCCAGAACAAACACCACATTCAATATATAGTTTAAATCCGATCATCAGAAGAACCATACTAGTTTGAAGAAAAACAGATATAATACATTTGTCTTTGTTTTTCACTAACACAAAGCTTACTCTTTTATGTACAAAATTCTTTTGAAATTTCATCCTTCTATGAGACTTTGATGGTTTGAATGAAAATGGCCCCATAGGCTCATTTGTTTGAATACTTGATGCCCAGGTGGTGGAACTGTTTGTGAAGGGTTAGGAGGTGTGGTCTCATTCGTGAAGGTGTGGCTACATTGGAGGAGGTATGGACTCAATGGAGGAGGTGTGGCTACACTGGAGAGGTGTGGCTTCATTGGAGAGGTGTGGTCTTATTGGACGAGTTGTGTCACAGAGGTGGGCTTTGAGATTTGAAAGCATCTTGACAGTTTATCGTCTTTGTCTCCTACTTGGAGATCAAGTTATGAGGTCTCAGTTGTACTTACCATTATGTCTTTGTTTTTTCATCATGGATTCAGAGCATCTGAAACTGTAAGCCCAACTGAACATTTTCTTTTATAACTTTCCACAGCCATGGTGTTTTGTCACATCAATTAAAAAGTAAGACACTTGCTGTGACCAAAGACCTGATGAGAAGCAACCTACATGAGTAAACATGTGCTCTAGTTCATAGTTTGAGGAGCTACAGTTCATTATAGCCCAGAAGGCAGGGTAAAAGGAATAGCTTTACATGAGGCAGTTGGTTATATCAGACTGATAGTCAGGAAGCAGAAGAATTTGTGTGGCCAGGTTATAACCCTAAAGCCCTGTCTTCCACCCATGATCTCTGCCTCCTGGCCAACAACTTTCTCTGTATCAGTAGTTCTCAACTTTCCTAATGCTGAGTCTCTTTAAAAGACAATTCCTCATGTTGTGGTGATCCCTAACCATAAAATTATTTTTGTTGCTACTTCATAACTATAAATTTGCTACTGTGTTTTCTGATAGTCATGCAAAACCACTGTGAAAAGATCATTTGACTGCAGAAGTGGTCGTGACCCACAGGTTGAGAACTGTTGCTCTAGCTAGACCATGCCTCCTAAAGGTTTATAATGTCCCAAAATAGTGCTACCAGTTGGGGTCCAGGTTTCAAACACATGATCCTGTGGGGGGGAATATTTTATGTTGAAGCAATAACATACATGTACTATGATCTAAACTTGGGATATAATGATCATCAGAAACAATCCATTAAGGTACAGGATGTCACATATTTTCTATCTGGGAAATAAAGCAGGTGAAATGAGGCAGGGATACAAGCGTGATGTATGTTGTACAGGGCTCACGGCCTCTACATTGTACAGAAAACCTAAAGAGTTGTATAATTTGGGGAGAAAGAATGTACTCAGAAGAAGTTCTAAAAGATAAGGAAAATCCCATGGATATGGAATACAAATTGAACAATCTGAAGGACAGGATATCAGTATTGCTTAGCTTTCTCCAGGTTGTGCTAAGTCAGCAAACAAGCACATTCTTGTTCCATTCAACAACCCAGATGGGTTTCTTTGTTAATTTCTGGTTATGTGTTGTCTGCAGATGAGCAGGAACTCTCCTTTACAGCTTTCCAATTCTGGGGTTTGGGCTGAAAAAGCAGGCCTTCTGGAAGTGCCATTCTCATTGAGAAGGAACAGAGAAAGACAGGACCTCACTGCTCTCCAAGCTTTGCCAATGACATCCTGAGCATCACTTCCACTCATCTTCTTTTGACCATGGAAGTCTTCTAGACAAACATGCTACCAGTGGAAAAGAAAAGCCTAGAGGATAGGAAGGAGGAGCCTGTGCTGAGAAGCTGCAGTACAGATTGCTCCATCATTCTGACAGGTACAGCGCTGAAGACAAGCTGCAAAGCATTGAACTCACATGATCTTTAAAATTCTTGCAGCATCAAAACCCCACAATTCCATTAGATGAACACACAACGTTGCATGTATCACATGACTCCATGGAACATATGCATTAATAAAGTTATGGAATTCAAACAATAAATATAAAATTAGATAACATTCAAAATAATTAGAAACTGCTTAAAATAACAAGTTAACATTTGTTAAATTATTCTTCCTTTAAAGCATTTAATTTATTTTTAATTAAAATATGACTACATTGTTTCTTCCATCCCCCTCCTGCCTCCAACCCCCCCAAGTCCCCACCATTTCAACTCCATCTCAAAGTTGTGGCCTCTTTTTCTTCAATTACTATTGTTATATACATATGAATAAATGCATAAATGCAACCTGCTGCATCTGTTTAGTATTGCTTATATGTATATTGTTTTAGGGCTGATCTCTTTGTATTTGATTAAAAATTAAGGAACTCATTTCTGGAGAACTAATCTCCCTCTTTCAACTCTCCTTAACTGCCAATCACTCCTCATTGAAGGGTAGTTCCCTATGAGATCTCTCCATCCACAATAACATGCCAACTGATGTCATCATTGTTCAGGGCTTGCTTAGGCAGCCATGTTGTTGAGATTTTGTGGGTGTAGCTCTACTGTCATGTATAAAAGACACAGTATCACAGCAGAAAACCTGGTTCTCTGGTTCTTACAATCTTTATATCCTCTCTTCTCTGATGTCCCCTCAGACTAATGTAGGGATTATGTCATAGATGTAACATGGGCATCCCATGGTCTGTTGTCCCGGTATCTTGACCAGTGTTGAGTTTCTGTAATTATTTCTGTCTGCCACAGAAAGAAACTTCCTTGGTGAGTGGTGAGAGTGACATTTATTGTGGGTGTAAAGAGCAATACATAAGTAGTTAAGGATTATGCTCATTTAGGAAAAATGGTAGTGGTCGCTCTCTTCAAAGATCCATGGTCTCGATGGCCCTTGGGAGTTGGCAAGATTTCCAGTACCATGGTTTCCCCTGTGTTGAGTGGGTTTTAAGTCACATCTGGATAGGACTATGCTTTGCTTTACTCTTTTGTCAACATAGCACCTTCTGGTACTATGGAAGCCAAGACCTCAAGGAGGAGGCTTTATGGTCAGATTCAGTTTGGACCCTGTGAGTTCTTTGCCTGGAGCACATGGTTTTTTCAGCAGTAGGGACTTACCTTCAACTTCTGGGAAGCAATCAAAGGCAATAGCGATGGCCTATACTGTTTAGGAGCCTCCTGGACCCTGCTAAGCAACAACTTAAAAAGGGATTTCTTTCCCCCCCCCGTACTGGAGTTTTTACTAAATATTATATGACTCTTGTGGGGTATTATCACCCCAAATGGTATGACTTCAATTAAATTTTCTCTGCAAATAGATACAGATATATAATTGTATGTTTCATATATAATTTTAGATGAATATAAAATAATTTTCTGCGGCTTTTCTCAAACATCCTTAATATTATTTTTTACCTCTTTCCTCCCTCTCCTTTACTGTCCTCACACCCATCTCCCCAATTAAAGCTCCCTTGCATTTTTTCTCATTTTTGCCTTATTTATTTGACATTGTAGGAAAATTGTAGGGACCAGAAGCAGGTTGTGGTTGTGGCAGATAACAATACAGGAGAAAAGGGAATGCAGAGGCTGACACACACTGCTCTCTTCTCCCCGTAATGGTAGACACACAATTACATTGGCTTTATACACAAAGGGAATTTTTAGTGGATGAAAAATATTTTTAATTGTCCAAATAAAGGTAATAAAAGTAAGGGTGTGCTTTAGTGGTGAACTAATTTGGAAGCTCTAAAGAAAGATGCCTATGTACAAAATTGCTGATGGGGTTAAAGCCTGAAAAAACTTCAGGGAAGTTTCCATTAAAAATGTTGGAAGCTAGAGAGGTGGCTCAGTGGTTAAGTGCACTGGCTTCTCTTTCAGAAGACCTGGGTTCAATTTCCAGCACCCACCGGGCAGCTCACAACTGTCTGTAATTCCAATTTCACGGGATCTGACATTCTCACACAGATGTACATGCAGGCAAAATATTAATGTACATAAAATAAAAATGAATAGCTAAAATGACAATCAATTTTTAAAATGTGTTGTTGGTCTCATTTAGTGGATGCAGAAGGTAACACTGAAATAATAGAAGTTTCAAATGCATTTAACTTTATCCCCATTCTGTAAAAGAATCTTAACACATACACACCACAAAGTTCCCTCTCAGAATCTCTGCAGCACTAATTCTGGGATTCTGGGACCACTAAGAATGTTCTCCTAAGGAGCAGCTACATATAGTCAAGTGCCACTCATAAACTTATGCAGTATTTACAAATTCCTAGGCATTCTGAGCAGTGGTGGCACACACCTTTAATCCCAGTACTCAGGAGGCAGAGGCTGGTGGAGCTCTGTGAGTTTAAGGACAGCCTGGTCTACAAAATGAGTTACAGGGCAGCCAGAGCTATTGCATAGAGAAATGCTGTTTCAAAAAACAAAACAAAACAAAAAATTCCTAGGCATATCCTCCTGAATTTTAAAATCATCTCCAGGTGACTTATAATAACGTGTATATAAAGGGTTGTTGTACTGTTTAGGTAGCAATTACCAAAAATACTATATATGCACACACATTTTCCCTATGGTTGGTTGAGCCTGAGGATATACAATCTGTAGATATGAAGGGCCACTTTATATATAACAGTCTTACTAATAGAGTCTACAGAGTCAGAGATTATAAATGATTGAATTTCTTCTGCTAGTTACCTGAATACTCAAAAGTGTCTAATTGATAAATTTATAATTATTATCTTAAAGTAAGAATACTTTGTATTGATTAAAGTGAGAGATCATGCCCAAAATGTTATTGCCAGCATTATAAAGGTTAGGTATGTTAACTTTCTACCTTGCTTTTCAAAAACCATCTTTTAACTCAAAGTGCATTAATTCTCAAAGTAAAAGCAACAGAAACATAAAAACATGTGCATTCATTGTAGATGAGCAAGATTTCAGACCAGGCATAATGTCTGTAAAGGGGGTTTGTCATATTGGTTGAAGTTGGCATTGTTGACATGTGGACAGAGACTGGTGGGAACATGCACTAAACATGTCCATGTTGTCTTAAAGATAAGAGGTTAATAGCAGCTGCTTGTTTCTGGGAGTTTCCCTTTATGCTATCCTGCTGATGAGCACACTCTGAAAGCTGCCCTCCACCCATGAAGCCAGGAACCTGAGAGCAGAGATGAGACAGACTCTGGCTTTTAGTTTTCTATGATATGTGGCTTGTTGTTACCAAGCACAATATTAAAAAGGCCTAGTGCATAAATTCATATTTGCAGTGATTCAAAAGAGTCCCACATGACACATCATACAATAATACCAAATCCGCCATGAAGTTGTGAAAGGTATTTATGGCGTGTCTTACTTTGGCAGTTTTCATACCTCTGTATCTCCTAGGCTTCAAGCATTTTTGTTTAAAACACCTGGAGAGCCTGCACATTATCCTTAGAACAGGCATTGCCGAGGCAATGGGGCATGGATTAAACTGGAAGCACGTGAATGAGGAGTTTGACTAGTATAGTGTGTATTTAAGAGATACTGTCAATGGAATAAAGCATTGTCAAAGGATAATGGTTTCCAGCTGCCACATAAATGTCAAAGCAGAGCCAAAGCATTTACTTTCAAAGCAAAAGACAGGAAAGTAATGTGATCCCCAGTTTGCACATAATAAGGCTGTAAATCCATCAGGAATTTCCACAGCATCTCACAATCTGTCTACACTAGGACCTGCAAACTGGATTAGATTCCAAGCCAGCCATTAGAGCTGGCAAGAAACTCCTTCCCAAGATGGCTGCTTCCAGAATGGCACAAATCCCTTCCTGGAAAAGGACCAGGCTGAGTTTAAAATTCTTCTTGGTCTTGCACCATCATGAAAGATGACAGACAGCTGGGATTGCCAGTTCATCTTTTCCCAAATGAAGATTTCTGTACCTGGGAGAAGAGTGAGGTATGGAGAATGGAGAGGTATTGAAACATACAGAAATGGGAGAGGTTTTCCGGTTCCTTTTCCCTGAGTTTTAGAGGATGAGGAGTTACTGTTTCCCCAAGAAACTCAGCTCTTATGCATAAGATTCCCACAGGTCGTATTTCTAGTGAGAGATCACTATGATATCTCAGCTCTCTCTAGGGAAAAGCTACAGCCAATTTCCTCCCATGAACTGTGGCCAAACATTGATGGATCTATATCTCAACCAACTGCTTGGCATCTGTTCTTTGCCAGGAACTGTGGTAGGCACCAGTCTAATCAAGAGGCTATTGCAATAATACAGGGACAGAGCATTGGTGGCAGCAAAAGACAGCCAAAGCTGCTTTAGAAGTCTAGAGGATAAGGGTTGCAAAGACTAGCATTTGCTATAGAGTGATAAAAAGAAAGGAAATGAAGAACAAAATCCTCGATTAGTTCAGCAATAAGAAGCTAACTACTTAAATGGAGACATTTGTGTTAGTTGGACCTCGGATCTGGAATGAGGAATGGAATCTGTGCTGAAGATCCTGATTCAGGAACCTGGCGTGACTGAAGTCAGATAGATAGATAGATAGATAGATAGATAGATAGATAGATAGATAGATAGATGAGAGAGAGACAGAGACAGAGAGAGAAGAGGTTTGAGGGCAAGGAGATTTGAAAAGGAAAGCCACAATTCCAGGGCTTGAGGGAGGCCCAGGAAGACTCCCTCTCCTCTGAACTCTTATGGGCACCTGCAATTCTGTCAGCATTGAATTCTCTTTCCAGGGCATAATGGACATATTGCTATTGGAGTTTTTGCTCATTACCCCTTATATAGCCAGAATGAAGCAAGAAAAAAATCTCCATCTGCCAGTTGGCTTTTTAATCTTCTAAGGACATGCCAAGTTTCTAAATATATAAAAGTTATTTTAAGAGCTTGTACATGAAAGCTTCGACAGTGTTTTCTCTTTTGCTGAAAAATAACTCTATTGATTTAGATCTATTATTAATTTAGATCAGATCTATTATTGATTTAGATCTATTATTTAAAAATGTAGTTGTAGCTCTAAAATCTCAAAACGAAAATGTTTGAATCTTTTTTTTTCTCTTTCTTCTCCTTTGGGTCACACCAATGATGGTTTTGTCAGTTGGTGTAAATGATGCTGTCTGTAGAGAAATACAGACAATTTCTGTGTTCTGTAAAACCATAATTTAGTAAATATATTTTCTTAGGTGATTTCCATAGTAAAATTAAGTAATGTAAGCAATAGTAGTTTCTGAAAAATATTGATCTTATTTCATTTTTAGAGTCATCTTTTCCCCAAATATATTTATCAACTGCACTCACTGAGATTTCAGCCAAAATTTGGGAGGAGAAAAATCCCTCATGGTCTATTTGCTGTTTGTCACTGGGGTAAGATTAGCGTATATGCTGAGGTCCATTAGCACATCTTCATGCATCTCCTTCCCCTGAGTGCCACTTTGTTTGAAATTTGTAGCACAACTTATATATGCACTCAGCATTTGACAAAAGATAATTTGAGTTTCCTCAGCATTTGACAAAAGATAATTTGAGTTTCCTCGGCATTTGACAAAAGATAATTTGAGTTTGCTGTGTTTAGAAAATAACTCACATGGGAGAAAGTCATATTAAATAAATAATAAAGATAAAATTTATACTCTATATATTTCAAAGCTAGAGTCGCTAACTTACAATGGAATGGTAACGTGAAGATACAGTACTGTAATTTGATTGATTTGTTTTGACAGCGACCAAATAATTGAGAGTGAAAGGTGTCAGCACAGATGAAATACTCTCTAAGCCTCATCCAGAAGGCAGCTCCAGCCGCAACAGCCACGGCAGTTTTATTCCTTTTGATTTTGTGTTCTTCTCGACTTCCAGTTTATTAGGAAGCCATGAAAGGTACACAGCTTCCCCAGCCATGGAGATTTCTGGGAGCACGGGCGTATTTGGAAGTTTGTCAAACAGTTGAAGAATGAGGACTGGCAGAGGTTCTGAGGCAGCCATGGTGCATCACGCTGCACGGCATCAGTCTCTTCCTTTCTTTTGCAAGTTGCTGCTGCGGTGCATTTTGTCTCATTTTAAAGTGATTTGGAGTCAGAGCAAATACTAGGTCCCATTTCCCAGCTCCTTGACAGGAGACAGCAGAGAAGGGGGTGTGCCTGGCGAGGTCTCTGCGCCATGATGATTAGCTGAAACCCCAAGCACCTGGAGAGGATAAGAATTGAGGAGCGCAGTTAATATAAAACGTAAATGCTCAGGAGAGAATTAATTAGGACAGATCCTCTGCCCTTAGGCAACCATTGAGAGAAAGTTATTGGAGTGATATGTGAATCGTACTGACCAGCTTTAAGTCCAGCCAACCACTCACTGTCTGGTTTCCTGTGGCTATTTTAAAAGGTTGTTTTAGACATTAAATGTGATGCTATGTGGAACATGATTCACACAAGGCATAAGTACACAATGATGATAGCTGCTTTCATGACCGAAAGATGTAAAGTCCGAGATGGTAGCCATAAGCCACATGCGACCTTTTGGTAGTTGTAAGATGGCTATTGGAAGGTGAAATACGTTACGAACGAAAACACACAAAGTGCAAGCTTGTCAATCCAAGATGTTGAAATCTATCCTAGATTTGTTGATTTATTTAGATACAATATCTTCCTTTTTTGGAGGAGGAGGAGGAAAGCATTTATTTCAGCTTACAAGTTATAGGCTATCATTGTGGGCAGCCAGGTCAGGAACTCAAAGCTGGGACCTGGAAGGAGGAACCGATACAGAGCCCATGAAAAAAAATGATGTTCACTGGCTTGCTTGGCTATCTTTCTTATATAGCCCCAAGCTCACCTGCCTAGGCATGACGCTGCTCTGAGTGTCTGGACCTTCTGACACCAATTATCAACTGAGAAAATGCTCTACAGATATGCTCGGAGGCTAATTTGATGGATGCAGTTTTTCAATAGAGATTCCCTCTTTCCAGGTATGTCGAGTTGACAGCCAAGACTAGCCCTCATGCCTTTCCAGAAACATTCACTTTCTTTTGAGGTGAAGCTTCGTTTTCTTGGCTGGAGTTGGCCAGCTGTATTGCCCTGCACAGGTCGCCATAACAAAATACCACACTCTGCCAAGCATTAACAGCGCTAATTTGCTTTCTCACAGTAGCAGTGACTGGAAAGTCAAAGATTAAGGACCCAGAGGGTATGATTTTCTGGTGGACTCGTCCTAGCTTGTAAATGTCCACTTTGGCCTCGTATAGACTAAAGAAGCTTCCAAGTATGAGGAGAAAGGGAGGAGATGCAGAAAGGTGACTTCGCAGTGTCTCTCATAAGGGTGCTTATATCATCTGATCACCCCAATCTCATTTAAACTTAATTATTCTCCCTGCAGCAAATACAACCGTATAGATACAGTATCTCTTAATCTTTTCTCTAACAATATATCCTGACAACAATTTCCCCTCCTTCCACTCCTCCCAACTTCCCCCAAACCTGCCATCGCCCCCCAGACCTACCTCTGCTCTGTTTCCTCTTCAGAAGAGCAGACCTCCAAGATACAACAGTAAAACAGACAAAACAAGATATAGTCAAAGAAGGCAAACACCCTCATACCGAGGCTGCACAAGGCAAGTCAACAGGAAAAAAAAAAAGAGCCCCAAGAGCAGGCAAAAAGGGTAGAAACCTGGACATGATACATTATCAAATTAATTTCCCCTGCTAGTTTTTCACTTTTTAATGCAAGGATGCCAGAGTTCTATATCATATTTGTGTCTTAAATTGTAGGCCTTGGTGAGTGGAGGCCTGAAGGATCTTCCATGTGCATCTCAGGTACATACTACATTAGTTACAAACTGTGTTGACTAATAATAATAATACACATACATTTCAATCTTGGAAACTCAAGCAGAAACTTAAAAAGGACCCACGTGCATAACAGCCATTAGACAGCAGATCTTACAGCTTCCCTCTGTGTTTTGGGAATGCTGGGCTTTGGGTATGTAGAGCAAAGAAGTACAATACCCTAAGATACTTCCTTCCATTCATTACAATCTAAAGTGATCTATCCTTTTTAGACTCCAAAAGAAATCCTCCAAAATTTATAGAATTGTCATTTTTAAATGGAGAAAAATAGCCATATAGGTATGCATACCTTTACATATATTATATATTACATATGTAAAAGTGATATCAAATTAGCAGATGTCAATGTTAGCTTCATTTGCTTATGAATCTTCAGGTAATTGTATAAGGCAATGGGTTTTATGCTGCTCTGTGTGACAAATGTCATTACAGCTGTTCATACTCATTCTGCATGCAATATTTTATCTTATTAAAGAGATTTTTGAGAATATTGCTAATGTCTCCTCCACCCCAACCTAGAGTCACCCCACAACATCTTTGCTTCTTAGAAGTAAGTCCTACCTTACAGTGCTGATAATATAATGGCATACATACATGAAATACAGAATTTTCATTTTCTTGATGTGCTGAAGGTTTGCATAAAGACCCTGTACTATGAATGTACTTTTGTATTTTGCCTGTTTTGCTCACTGTTTTGTGTCTGAGATTTATCCGTGTTGATACAGATAGGGAAAGGTGTCTTTTTATTAATTTCAATCATCTTATTTTATATTTTCTACCCCTTTTCTCTTTTTGTACATTGGAATTCTATTATTATGTTTCCTTTGTTCTCATCTACTGGTAGTCTTTCAGTTATGATTGCTTCTAGGCAGCTAAAGCAGTCGTTTCCTCTCGTATGATAAACACACTTTGTCTTCCCTTCTTCTGTTCTATGTCAGTGTCCTCTCTGTCAGTGATTTTGCGCATTATTATATACAGAAGCTCCCTCAACCTTAGTCATGCATGCAAGTCATTATTCTGTGTGTAGTAATTCCTTCCTTCTCAGTCTTCAAGGACAAATTTTTCCTCCACCTACCTTCTTTTTTGTTGTTGTTGTTTGTTTTTGTTTTTTAAGACAGGGTTTCTCTGTGTATGAGTCATCACTGGCCAGCTTCCTTTTCTTTTTAATGGTTTAACTTGGCTTTGAATTCCAAGTTATTACTCTTAGAAACTGAGAAAACTATCATCCTGTCTCAATATTTAGCTCACTAATAAGCATCCTGTTAGTTTGTCATTGCTTCATACATTAAATGTGATTTTGATTGTTTTTAATTTTAAAATGTTCTCTTAATCTTAGACATTCTCCATTTTACTGTGAAAGACCTCTAGGTGAATTTATTTCTATATCTCTTGCTTGGCGTTTGTGATTCTCTTATTATACATACAAGGGGTCCTGTATTTGCATGTTTTAACTACTGTCATGCATTCCCTACTCTTAATAGCATGCTGCCCATTTTGGGATTTACACAAATGTGGTCTACATCCAGTTTACTTATTCTCTCTGCAGCCATGTTTACTGTTTATTTAACCTTAAATTTCTTATTTTAAAGAAAATACTTTTCACATTTAGAAGTTTTACTTGGCCTTTCTTTCAATTTTTCTTAGTTCTCTTCAATCGTTTTAAATATGCCAATTATTTTTGAACTGCTGTCCTTCAGCTTAAGTATCTAACAGTTGACTGGAGTACTAGTCTTCTAGTTTTCATAGTGGGTTACTTTTTTGGGATAAGTAATTTCCTATTTTGAGCTTACTTTAAGCAGAGATTAGTTTTTTCTATGTAAACTTCCCACCTTTGGGGCTGTGTGAGTATTGGTAATAGGAAGTTTTGCTGCTGTGGAATGCCCAACAGATTACAATGAATAATCTGTCTGCTTAGACATATCTCTGCCATGCAGTATTTCAATCTGGGCTCCAATTTTCTTGGGTATCTTTTCTCTAACCAGAACTTTTGACAAAGACAGACATCTTTGTCAGTTTGCTAGGATAAGGAATAGTGGTGTGGTTCTCACTATTGGAATAACACTTTGAGCACTCCAGATTTTCACATGGGCCTCAGTTCAAACATCTTTACTAGCTTGAGCACAAGACCCCAGACCTCTGAGGTGCTGTACAAATATTGATGGTTAAGAGAACGAAGCCTGTATCCATGTCTACTGTCATGGATTCAGGGTTTCAGGCACCAGACATGATAGTCTTTATTCTAATGTATGACTATTACCCTTTGGGCCTACATATTAATTTGATATGTTTTAATTCATAATTTGATGCTGTGGAAACGGGGAAGTTGTCCATGTTAGATCAATGTATTAATAAGTACTGCTAGAGAAACATAAGAGTTGACAGAGACCAGAAAAGTTCATGATGGTTTCTCTATAACTTAGGAAAGCAAGTCTGGAAACCATACGAAGTTGCTGTGGTACAAGTCACAGCTCACTTGAAGTCCTGAGAATTGGAGGAGTGAGCAGGGTTTTCCACAACCTCTGGCAACTAGATGTTGTAAGAGCCTGCTTGTTTGTTCCCAGCTGCTCAACCCTGAAATAATCATACAGAAACTGTATTATTTAAATCACTGCTTGACCCATTAGTTCTAGCTTCTTATTGGCTAACTCTTACATCTTAATTTACCCCATCTCCATTAATCTGTGTATTGTCATGTGGCAATGGCTTATGGGCAAAGTTTCGGCATGTCTGTCTCTGGCAGTGGCTCCATGGCTTTTCCTTCACTCCACAATTATTTCTCCCAGCATTCAGTTTAGTTTTCTCCACTTAGCTCTATTCAACCCTATCAGGCCAAGCCAGTTTCTTTATTAATCAATGGTATTCACAGTATACAGAGGGGAATCCCACATCACCTAGAGGTCTGCTGTCCAAGGGCAGGTGATTAAAAGTGTCCAGCTTAGGAGATAAGGAAGACCAATTCACCTTTCCTTTGCCTCGTTCTTCTTTCTGAGCTACATTAGATGATGGCAGATCCTTCTTAGTATCTGAATCCAAAAACCAACTTCTTCTGTAAAATACCTGCAACTTCTTCTCTAAACACATGCATACCCCCAAATAATTCTTTATGAACTCTCTAGGTATCCTTTTTTCCATTCATGTTGTCATCCAACTTAACTAATAGCAAAATTAATAGTTGGTTTAACATATTATTTTTTTTCGGATTTTTGACTTGGACTCTATTGCATGTTTAGTGGTTTGGTGGTTTTGGTTGGTTAGTTGATTGATTTGTTGGTAATATTCATCCTAGTGGATATAAAGTTGTCGCTTAGTGTGGATGAGGTTCAATTGGAAAGAACAATTTCTTAGAGAGTCATGATGACAGAACTTGATTACACTATATGACTACAAATTTTAAAATAATCACAAGAGAATGCACACTTGGAAAGTTACTTTATACTCCTTGCCCTTCCAATGTCAAATATTGTAATTACAGTATTTATTAATAGCTGCTGGATTTATTTAGGTCTATACAAGCATATGAGAAATGAAGGCCAACATTAGCAATTTTTGCCTTGAAAGAAATTGTGGCTATGCTAATGCTATTTCTTTATTGAATCCAATGTACATATAAATTTCACTGGACAAAAAGTACACACCAGTAAAATAGAAGTGCGTTTGAAGATTTCTTTCCATCATGTCTGTGGGTTATAATTGTTCTATTCTTCACAAAGCCATTTGTTTCCAACTTCAAAACCACAGTTGCCTTTGAGAAGTATTCCATTTCTTTTCTGAATCCTAAGAATTGTGTTTTAGTTTCCTTTCTAGTTACTATAACAAAATATCTTGACAAAAACAACTTGTGTAAACAGTATTTATCTTAGCTTACAATTCACAAGTTCATCGTTGTAGGGTGTCAAGGCAATAGGAACTTGAATCAGATAGTCATATCACAGTCAAGAACAAAGAGAGAATGGATGTATGCTCACAAGAGCTTGCTGCCCCTCTCCTTTACACTCAGTCCAGGGCCCAGTCCATGAAATAGTGTTGTCCACATTCAGGTTGAATCTTACCAGCTCAATTAAGAAATACCTCATAGATAAGCTCACAGTCAATACAATCCTTTCAAGTCCTCTTTGGGGGTCCCTTTCCATGTGATTCTAGACTGTGTAAATCTAACAGCTAAAACTGTTATCACAGTAAGTAAAAAATATTTATATCCCTATAACCATGGCCTCATTTCCTTCTTTGAGTACCTAGAATGTTTCTGCCATAGCCATGTTTCAGTCTATAGGGGAGTACTTTATGGTCAACTCAGAATATAGTATTGACTTTTCTAGTTATTCTTGTTATTTTACTTTGACCTAAATTTCTAATACAGGGGCTTCAAGTAATAACAAAATTGAATTGGTTCTCTATATTAGCATTTCATCCAGTATTTTGTAATATAATCTAGGCATTTCCAGAGTATTTTTAATAATTTTTACATGCAATGAATTGGCATTGTTTGAGAAAAATATAATGTGCAATTAGTGAACTACACTTCACCAGCAAGTTACTTTGTTCTTTCTTTTGTGCATAAAGTTAAATGTTTTATTAGTCTTATACCTTTTAATTAAAACATAATTACATCACTTTCTTCTTCCCCTTTCCTCTCTTCAGCTCCTTCCAAATCCACTCCTTCCAACTCCTTCTATGTCACCCCCATTCTCAAACTGATACGTCTTTTTCTTTAATTATATACACATATGTTATGTAACTATTACACATATGTGTATGTTTAAGTATGCACAGATATCTAGATACCAGGAAGTTTGCTGGTATTGAAAGAGTATCTGCTATAGATGGCTTCATAATGAAGATCAGAACAATGGCAATATCAATAGACTAATATAGAAGGGGAAAATCTCAGGGGTCCTACTCCTAGACAAAGAACTGCAGGCAGGCAGCTAATGGCTGCTCAGAGATGTAGAACTGACCCCTCCCAAGGATGAGCCCCCTCATTAATTAGCCAGTACAAAGTAATCAGCCCTGAAACCATTCACATAAAAACAACAAAAATGGACTTACCTTGTTTTTCCTTAATTTCAGCTACCTGCCCATGCTCTGGCACATAAAAGAGGAGAAGGTAAAGTAACCAGGTCACCTCAAAAGTAGAGAGCTGGTGTGCAGAGGCCCCTCAAGATCATAAAGTCATTGGTGCTCATAAAATAATATTGCATCTTTTTCAGGAGATTAATAGGTGGGTCATAAAATCACATTAATTTTTGGCCAACTTCCAGGAAGAAAGTTGTGTTTTCTAGGTAATGTTTTTCCAACCCACAAAGCCTTGCTCTGAAACTATTTGCTGTTCAAAACCTGAAGATCAAAAAAGAGAAATAAATAAAAAGAGGAAAAGTAGCTACCAACATTGCCAACACACCCAACATTTCTGCACAGACACTTTAGTAAAGGACTCACAATTTTTGGGGGAATGAAGGTAAGTCACCTGGATAGAGTGTGAGTGAGCATATTTGATTCCTATACAGCAGCCATGTGAGCACCTCAGAGCCACCTGGCTGATTTATCTTTACCGTGCCTCTGCCATGCTCAGGAAATCTGACTGTGCAAGTCCAAATTTCTCTGTGGAACCTGGGATAGGGTTCCATGTTGGGGCAATATTCTGGTTACAATTATTTGGCAACTGTATTTGAGAAATAAAGCAATCACTTCTCATCTGGAATATTTCAGTATCGTGTTCACAGGTAAGTACTGCTTATACATTTAAAGAACAAAATCTTAAAACTCTTTGAATTCCACCAGTGCTGGAAAAGAATCCAAAACATTACCAGACATAAATATCTGCACAGTGCAAAATATTATAAAATTATGTATTTTGAGTAAAGAGCAAAAATTCGAGGCCTATTGTGGAAACTTTGCTGCTTCATAGCTGCCCAGTTTACCCCTGAAATGCATACTTCACTTTCTCCTGACAAACACTGAAGGTGCCTTTAGTGCCTGAATATTTCTGAGAATTGTAGTTGAGTTCCTACCTCAGTCACTGAAGAGAAACATGAATTTCGAGTGGCTAATGATCAAGGAAACATTTCTGTATTTATGCCACACATTTTCTTTGATAAGTAGGTTGTACTTTATGCTGGTGTAAAACATTGCTATTTTCATGGTAAATGTTTGGCCATAAGTGATTTCATGCCTAAAGATACACCTGACTTTTAGGGAGAACATAGGAAGCCTTGGGTCTCATGCCAGATTTTAAGGTAGAATTAATTCTTTTTTTTTAAGGTTTTTTTTTTAGAAAAACAACATTTTTCTAATGTACATTAAGGACATTGGAGAGCTCACTGAAGCATAGGCTCCAAGCTTTCAGGAGCAATCTGTAGTCAGGCATTTTAAATGAAAATTGATTTGTGATTTACATGGTCAGTGGGAAGAAAATTAACTTATGGAAGGTTGTAATGAAATATTAGACAAGTAAAAAGTAGATGGTGATCTGGTGGAACTAAAAGTCCCATCTGGAAGAATTCTGTGACATTTTTACATTTATCTGTGTTCTGCATGAGCTGTAATGTTAGTGGTAATTTTATGGGACTCAACTGAAATGGAAAGGGTGTTATCACAGATTGCCTACAATATAGGATTGTGCTCAGTGGAGAGGCCTGTATCCTTTTCTCCATTTTCCTATAATATGACTCATTGCACTTTTTTCAGCTGCTGTTGTTGAATGCATTCAGCCTTTGACTTGAGGTTATTAGAGAAGAACATCAAAGGCTCACAAACACCATCCAACTGCACATTTTAGAGGCACGCCACGGCTGCTCCTTAGTTCTGCATTGTTTAGGTAATGTCCAGGAAAACCCTCATATGCACACAGGAGAAGCAAGCACACTGAACGTAAATGTTTTCTTTTAAACCACTTTCTTTGTCTTGAACATATGATTCTTACCTCATCAAAACCTAGAACGTGTTAGCAAAATGGTAAATTGTATCTTCCTACAAATGGATCGTTCAAAAGTCCATTTTTCTCTCTTTGTGTTCCAATTTTAAGAAATAATTGCAATTGTTTCTGTGACCAGAGAAGTACATTTCAGGAAGGAAATGATAAGCTTGTCCCTTTCTGCTTTTTTTTTGGGGGGGGGAGTTCTTAACAGGGAGCCAGGGGTGAGCTATTCCTTTCCTCTTCCCACTTATTACACTGACAGCTGCTCATGACTTTTTCAAGTCTTGAATTCCTAAGTTACTATACCTTAAAGATCAGATATAATTTAAATACTTTGACCCTCATGACAAAAGCTTAAGCCTTGAAATTATTTGCCTTAAAATTTCAGAATTTCAAAATCTATTATCTGACTCTTTCTCCATGAAGCAGAGCTAACTATAGGTAGAATTTCTTAAAAAATAAATTCTTAAAACTAAGGTCTTTAGCTAAACTGACACTTGTACTGTATTTCAATAAATCCACTCAATACTGGAATCAGCTCCTTTCAGACTGACTGGTTGGACTGCCTCTTCTATCACCATTATTCTCATCAACTACACTTCATCTGTGCAGTTTTCTACCTTTGACTTTTCTGTTTTTCCCTCATAAGAAAGCTACAAGTTCTTTTCAGTAAGTTGAAGCTGGGGCTCTATGTTTCCTGCCGCAGTGGGGCTCAGTCAAAGTAGCCAAAGCTTTGACATTGGCTTCCGCACCCTGTTACACAGCTCTGACTTGATGGTCCAGACCACCTCCTGGCTCTGGTATCATGAAAACGTTCTGCTAGTATGCAGTTCATCTTGAAAATGCAGCTCCATGAATGCTTGGCAAAGTTAGGCTATTGTAGGTGGGGGAGGTGAGGAGAGAGGTTTGGAAAGGCAGGGATGACTTCTCCTGCCTTACATGGGCCATGCTTCTCTTTCTTCCCTCTGTTTTTATGATCTAAGGTTATTTATATTTATAGGTTTAAAAATGCAAATAGACATATATACAACTAAGTTATAAGGGAATTATATGCTATACTTAATAAGATTTTCAAATCATAAACTACATATTAGCTATTTTTAAGTATATGTATTTGTGTTTGTGTATGTATGTGTGGTGCATATGTGTGTGTGCACACCAGTGTGTTTGGGTATCTGGAGGCCAGAGATCAATGCTGAGTGTCTTCCTCTATCTCCCTCCATCTCACTTTTTAGCAGTTATTTTTATATTTTATTTATAATTTAAGGAAAAATAATTTTATTAAAATATATTTTAATCCATTTAATTTTTTTCCATGGCTCCTCTCCCTACTCCCTCTCAAATCCTTGCCCTCCTCTTCTTTGGTGTATGTGTGCATGTGTTTGTGTGTAAAATTCAAATCTGCTGAGCCCATTCAGTGTTGCTTATAAGTACATGATGTCTGAGCTGACCCCTCAGCATTAGATAGCCAATTAGGGGGCTTCTTCTTCTGGGATGACTGCTTCTGGGCTCTCATCCCTTATTTGCCTGTAGGTCTTTGTCTAAGGGTGGAACTCCATACGGTCTCCCCTTCTACGTTAGCAAGTCCATTGATATTGTCTGGGTGCAGGTCTTTAGGTAACCATATTCTTGAGGTATTACAGGAGATGCTTCCCTGCCATTTCTAGGAGACACAATCTCAGTGAAAATTTCCTGATCCTCTGGCTTTTTATAATCTTTCTGTCCTATGTTCTTCAATATTCGCTGAGCCTTAGGTACAAGAATTGTGCTGGAGATATATCCACTGGGGCAGGGCACCCCATGCTAGATAAGTTGTTCTCTGAACTCTGGCCAGTTGTGGTTTTCTGTAGCAGTCTCTGTTGCAATAGAAGCATCTTTGGTTTTCGTGGAGATTTGTAGCTACTCTTACCTGTGGGTAATAAGAGTAAATATTTAGAAGGCAGTTAGGAATGGAATTGATTTAGAAAAGTGGTGGTAGTGGGTTCTCCTGAGATCCATGACCTCATTAGCCCTGTGTAATTGGCTAGATTTCCAGTACCAGCTACAATCTCTCTTCTGGAGAGCATGTCAAGCTAGACAGCTGTTGGTTACTGCAAAGATATAAGGGGCACTATTGCACCCTTAGGATTATTTTGTCATGCTGGTCTTCTGTGTGGCTCATAGGCTCCACAGCTGGGTAGGACTGTTGGTTGCTTCTCTCCCTTGGAAGCTTGCATGACAACTATCAGTACCATGAATGTTAATCCTTAGAGAGGGGGGTTTCAGATCAGGCCCAGCTCAGGTCCTCTGAGTCCTGAGTCTGAAGTATACAGTATCTTCAACAGTATGCACACACTTTCCACCTTTGGTGGACAACCAAGGCCAATGACAATAGTCTATGTCATTTTGGGAGTCTCTTGGACTCCCTTGACCAATAACTTAAAAGAGTGTTTCTCAAGTCTGATATTAGGTATTTTGTTAGTTAACCCATGACTCTTGGAAGGAGCACTGTTAGCCCAAGTAGCTTAAGTTATTTTTTTAAAAAAATATATAAATGTATATATATATAATATAAGCACATATACTTTCCTGTATTGTATGTAATTTGGAGTAAATAAAAAACAATTACTTAAGGCTTTTTAAAACATTCTTCTTACTATTTTTTCCTCCTCCCTCTCTCCTGTTCTGTTCCGACCTCCCTTTTCCCTCTTCAGGTTTTGAGACAAGATTTCTCACTTCACCAGGAACTTGTCACTTCAATTAAACAGGACACAAGTCCCTGAGATCTGCCTGTCCTCCTCCTACCCTAGTACTGCGATTACAGATGCATATTGCTCTATCAGCTTTTACATGGCTGCTATGAATTCGAACTTTATGCTTGTTCAGAAAACACTTTGCCTAGCTCACCCATTTTTTTTTAGTGTTGGTGACTTTAAATTATGAGTGTTTCTCTAAATTTAAAATAAAACATTCATTTTACTTCTGAGAACTGGTTGGGATATGTTATAAAGAAAGGAGGACCTTTGTGTCTGTCTTTCAGGTTATTAGTTATTTTATACAAATGGAAATCAATTAGTTCTCCCTCCAAAATATCCCCCAACTTCAGAGCCAGAGACTGTCACTGCAGGTGCTGTCAGAGCATTGAAAGAGCCAACTGATATCCATCCCTCAAGTCATTTTTGCCATGCATGCAGTTTATAACATTTCTAGGGAAAAGGTCATGGGTCTGTCACCAGTAGTGTTTGTGGCACTCAGAAAATAAAACAGGATGGTTAATGATAGCTGGGGCAGCCCGTGTAATCACAGGATGCTGCCCAAATCAATATCCAGTATCGGCTTCCCGTCCTGTCCATCTGAAACAATATACTGAAGTAAATGTAATCAGTAAGTGGCCGCAAATGAATCTTTTAGAGACATCTGCATTACAGAAACAAGAGATTCCTGAAGAGATGCTAAGTGGGATCTTTTGGGTTGTAATTGCAGTCCTGGGAACAATTACCTTAATTAATAGCTGCTGAGCCTGGGACCCTTGCTCCCTGGCTCACGGATGGGTCCACAATAGCTGTACTGGGAGTGCCTTGTGGACTCCTCAGAACAGATCAGTGGAGTGAACAGACCCTGGGGACCAGACTCAAACACTGAAAGCTTTCTGATCTCCGTCTCTTTGCAACCACAAGTACATCCCAGCTAATCCATCAGTGACAGCCATGAACCACAGAGTGGTGAGCAGTGGTTGTGGAATGGGATGCAGGGATCTTTTTCAGCATCGGGTTCCTGGTTAGTAAAGAGAGCCTCTCTTGAGATACGCTTGTTCTGGCAGATTGGTAGCTTCGGTTAGAAGATAGCAAGCCCTGTTGACATTTCCTTGGAAATATGTAAAGGGCTGGAGAGAGAGAGAGAATATGATGGTTTTCTTTGTGTGTCTTCCACCTATATTTCAGGAAGCAGTCTTGAAGAGCTGGTAAAACCTTATCCGAAAGGTCAGCCACAGGCCAAACTGAACAAGCTTCAGCCCTAACATTTCCTTAGCTTTCCACAGATTCTCTCTTCTTCCCTTGGTATCTACTGCTAAGCAAACCACGTTGACTCTTCTAAGCCCACGCCACTTCTCTGCAATGGTTCCAATGACCTTGCTCTCTAAGAAGTGTTATTTCTCACAGTCTTTCCAGAAGACTCAAACCAAGCCTCTGTTAACTAGAGCAGGGATTATTTTAGAAAGAAGAAATGCCTCCTCCGCCTCTTCTCCTCAGCGTGCAGCCTGATTACTTAAGATCTTCACTCCTAAGATATTCACGTCAGGGGCTCGGATGTGGCCTGATAGACTTGCTCAGTGTATAAACTCATGTATTAAGAACTACTACTGATTAAAGTTTTCTCGGTAATTACATAAACGTTCTTTATAAGGACATGTACATGTCCAGTAGGGATTTTGTAACAGGTGCCTCTCTGGTTATCTTACCATCTTTGCCCCCCAAACAATGTGTGTGATCTTGGACACTGTAAAACTGTGGGTTTTTTCCTAAAGAAAATACTGAAACTTTTAATGCAGATATATACTGCCTCAAACCTAGCTTACACCTACTGAACATATGCTAAAGCTGACCACTTACAAAATCCGTCCTACTTAGTTCTCACACTGAGGGAAAACGAAATGATTCCCACATGCTTCGTAGTAAACTCAAGACAGCGTTACTGGATGGCACAAGTGTGGTATGCAGAGATAGTAGCAGGTCCCAGCAAGGCCTGCAGAGCTGAGTGAGTGGCGAGAGCAGCCTCCAGCCTTTGGCTGTGGTGTTTTTTTTCCTTCCCACAGCAAGGAAAGTGAGACTAGCACAAAGGCTCCCACAGAAGCTTCAGAACTGACTCAAAAAGCTTCTACCATCCTTGAAATAAATAATAAGCAAAGGGAGAGTGTGGGGCCTTATTTGTCGGTATATTTAATATGGTTTGTATGTGTCGGATGAATTCTAAGATGACAAAAATCTTATGACACAACCACCACCTAAGATTGGTCTGTGTTAATAGGGTCCAGAAATGCTAGGGGAGAAAGGATTGGAGGATGTAGCCAAGTGGTAGAGAGATTGCCTTGCATGCATAAGGTCCTCAGTTCAATTTCCTCCAGTACAGAAAAATTACATATAGCACAGCAATTCTTAGCTGGGGATGATTCATCTCTCAACTCCCAGGGAATATCTGGCAATGTCTGGAATCTGGAAACATTTTTGTTTTTCCTTATGGAGGAGGCAATGCTACTGGCCTCTACACTGTAGGGACCTAGGGACAGTTTTGAATGTGAGGAACAAGACAGCTCTGCATCCAAAGCTATCCAGCCCAAAATGTCAAGTGCACTGAGCTCAGAGATGTTAGGGGGTGAAAGGGGAGAAGGTGGAGGAAGGCCTGATTGGATTTACAATCACAGAATGAAAGATTTTCTGGCTAGAAATTGTGGTAAGCAGAGAATCATAGGATCATAATATGGTTAGCTTGACTGAGACATTTTTGCATCCTTCGTAGTTTTGTGGACTTGACTTCAGAAATTCAATCAACTTCCAAGAATACAGCATTAAATACCAGGCACTTAATGTTTTATAAGCATCATATTTTAATCATCACAACTCTATAAAATTTATATAGTTGGACCATTTTAAACAAGATGCAATTTTGACTGAAAATGATTGGGAATATAGAAGTATTTCTGTGAACAACCAATTTCCTTATTCTTTTTTTTTTCCACCTGGACATGCAAAGTATCTTCTCGTCTGTCTTGCAGCTAAGTAAGACTCTGTCATATCTCTGTTCATAAGAATGTAGGTGAACTCAGGTATCTTCTTCCAGATTTACCCCTTAAAACTGCTGTGAAGCCCTTCCCCCACCGCATCTCTCAGATGCAGAGGATTCAGTGAAATTAGAGACCGGGCTAGAAAAGTGGTTCTCAGCCTGTGGGTCACAACCCCTTGGTATGGAATGACACTTCTGTTGCATTATGTTATAAATGATTATTAACCATGTTGAAACAAGTGCAAATCATTTTTAAGAAGTGACTGTAAAATGATGTCTATGATTCCTCTTCGTGTTTATGGTAGAAAAGTCAAAGTATATAATAATCATTGGACTTTTCTCATTATGGTGGTAAATATTGCCATAAATATATTCCTGAAACATGTCAGTAGTTTAAAATGTTAGAAGCAGATAAAATTATTATGTTATGATTGCCATCTGAATATATACCATTGTTGACTTGTTTTTCAGACATTACATAGATGTTTGTTCACTGTTCTTCTTACCAAACACAAACACCAGACATACAGGTTACAAAGATTTCAGTAATAAAAAGAAAAGAACAAAATCAATACTGTTTGCCTGTTCCTCTTCTAGATCAAAATAAACTGCTGACTCTTGATGAATAGCCAAGGTGAACTAGAATGATCACCACTGCATTTGTAAATGAATTCCCTCTAGGAAGAATGTGGCTTGTGGTGGCCTAATTGAGAATTCTTTAATTAAAAACAAAAATGTTCAACTTTGTAAGAATACATGTCCGTCCCTCCAGCTAGAGGGACCACTATTTGGAAAATGGATGTCAGTGGTATTATGCCACGACAGAGTGACAAGAACAGGATAGAATGAATAGGAGCAGAAGTTGCTAGAATTCTCCTTTAGCTTCTTGGTATCAGGAATTTCATTGACCTCAACATTTGGAGCAGATATTATTACTGTAGTGATTGTTTCATGTTTCCATGACATGCTAAGATCAGGAGTAGTTATGGCCCATGTCATTGGTCTGAAATAATGCACATGCTAAAGGCAAAGACTCTGCTGCTATGGGATCAATTTCCATGGCATTAAACTTGGGATTTGCCCATGAAATGAAGTTTTGTGCTCTCTTAAGGACATCTACAAAATTGCTTGATTCTGCCTGTAATATTTCTATTCTTTCTGGAACTACTTTTCTTGGTTTTTAAGCTTATCATTAATAATATTTTAGTTTCCTGTAGATGACATTGTAACTTGAATGTTTAAGATATTTTCTTACAAAGTGTATACAAATCATGAGCTAATTCATCATTCTTTGGATGTTTTACTAGCTAGTGACTTCATTCTTGGCACCAGAATACCAGCTATAAGGCTTTTTGATTCACATTCTCAATATTGCAATATTCCAACACAAGCAATAGACAGTTTATAGCATAGTGAGAAAGATAGAATGTAAAAATAGGTTATTTAGAAAAATAGGCTCTTATTATTTTTTAAATGTTTCAATAATGTGGTATTTAGCTTGAATTCAGCAATTTGTTATTTGACCAAATTAGGTGCCTTTCAAGGCACTTAAGTTGTCACTAATTTGTACCTTATAGACATGAATCAGTGTGAAGCTTCTTGCATTGCTATATTCTGTTCTCTGCAATGGAAAGAAAGGGTTTGCAGGGTAACATGCATTTTCATCTTATTGCACCAAGGAGCCTTTCAGTCCAGAGGGCCTATGGTAGAGAATGCTCCAAGAGAGACCTTGGTCTTGGGATGTCTCTGTATGTTTAGACCAATCCCATTGGCAGACAGTGTTCTATGAGGAATATAAGCTTAGGAGCGTCACCCCCACCACATAGTTACACTGCTCTACCTCCTTGTGACTCATTTCCCTGCACAGCAGAGTCTTTAAAAAACATAAAACCTTATGACTTTAATTATATCAATCCATCTGCTCAATTGTCCCCCACTCGTGTCTTTCAGGCTCCCAGTTGTGAAATCAGAGCATGTGGTTATTTCCTCTGAGATGTTTCATTAACTGCTAGTCAGCACAGAGAAAAGCATTGCTAAATCTTTAATGTTCTGCTACCCATAGCTATGTGGACCTCATGTCTTATTTGTTTTAGCATAAATTGTATGGAAACTCCACCACAAGTGTAAGCTTAGCACACAGTATGATATGAGCCCCACCCTGTGGACAATAAGCCAAGGTGACTATAAATTTTCTATTAGGAAAAATGTATGTTTCTATTTTAATGATGAATTTGTTCACTCAAATATTAAATAAGATGGCACTCTTGGAAATTATTGTAATTATAATTAGATTGTAAGCCTGAGTGGGAATAGTCCATAGTCTCTGATAAGCACATGGGTACTTTCAACCCGCCTATTGGGAAGTCTTCATGGGATGCCAAGAGAGAATGTACTGTGGATGGCACCCTCTGAAACCGCACAGGACTGGGACCTTAGGTGCTCCTGAGCCTTAGCTGCTATGAATTTTGCTGTGAAGATTAGTTTCCATCAGTTACTGGGTTCGGTGATTTCTTTTTCAGGTAAAGAAAAAAATTGTAGCCATGTGTTAATCTCTAGGAAGGAGGTGGGGTGGGAGGAGAGGAGGGTCTGCCAGGTGTGGTCCTAGAAACTGCCTTCCTTGGTATCTCTGGCTATCCTGCTTCTTAGCAACACACCCCGTCTAGGTATCAAAGCATCTTTTGTTCTAATCATGCTTATCTGTTCTTCACATGAGCAAAATTACTATTTAATGGAGACTTCTCAAAAGAATTTGCTTTCTGCTAATGTCAATCTTCTTCCCAGTACATTGAATTTTCCATGCATCTTTAATACCATTGTTTCTGTCTGTTTCTATGACATGTAGCATCTTTCTAGAAGTAAAACGATCCAGATCAGGGCACCATCTAACAAAATAACTTTGTTGCCAGAACTAACCGAATATAAGCTGTCTTCTACAATTCTTTTCAGGCTTTGCTTTCTCACTGTATTCAGAAGCCCGTTTGTTTTGCCTTCCCACATCCCAACCTGCTGGGTTATTTAGCTAAAGTCTGTACCACAACGATGCTAATGCAAGCCATCCCTTACAGTTTAGGACCAGCTACTTTTCCTATCCTAATTTAGCATCATCTCATCTTTTCCTTTCTTACTATAAATATGCTTTCACTCGGCCGATTCTTTTGAGAAGCCCATCAATACTGGTGCAGAGCTGCAGGCGCTCATTCCTAGGAAAGAAAGAAGAAACAAAAGCAGTATCACAGCAGCATCAGTGCCCATCATAAGGAGAATGAGTCCGAGATGTCAAGCAGCAAGCTCAGGCCACTCCAGCTGGTTTCCGTTCATCCACATGGTGACTTGGTTGAGGCAGTTGTTACCATCCCCATTTCAGTCTTTCGGGGCACAAACTGGTCAGCTGTGGTGCTGAACCTGCCCACACTGCCCCTTTCCTTCCATGTCACTGAGTCTCACTCAGGCTGTTTCGCCTCAAAGGTCCTTGGTGTTGACAAGACATGGCCTACATCAGATTGCATCTATTCCTCTCCTTCCTGGGCATTGTCTCTACTGGGCTTTTTAACATAAAGGAAGCCCTTCTTCAGAGTAGCTGTCACCGAGGTCTATTGTAATTTATACTATTGATACTACTTGCAGGACATTGTCTCTACTGGGCTTTTTAACATAAAGGTTCGGGAAGAAGTCTCATCGACTCACCGAGGTCTATTGTAATTTATACTATTGATACTACTTGCAGGACATTGTCTCTACTGGGCTTTTTAACATAAAGGAAGCCCTTCTTCAGAGTAGCTGTCACCGAGGTCTATTGTAATTTATACTATTGACACTACTTGCAGGACATTCACCCTTGCAGCTGTCACTTCACAGTCACCAGAAGTCGCAGGCAAAGGGAAATGGGATGTGTAATGCCTATCAACAGAGGACCTTGGTGTCTCCGGATGTGAATGCGTGTGTGTGGGGTGGGGGCACTTAGCTTGCCCTTCCTGGATTGTACAGACACTTCTTTGACAGGATCATTGTTCAGTGGTTTTGAAGGAAATCAAAGTTGATAAGAATAAACTACGAGGTGTGATAATTATTGAAAGAAAATACTAACTGAGCACATTTGCATTTACTGGCATAGCCCTTGAGTAGATGCTTTTATTGTTAAGTATCAAAATGCAATCATAACATCCTCCTGAAAAACTGCTTATAATAAGCAGTGGAAACCCTCTACACTGACCATTTCTTTTGGTGATCTCAAAATAAAAACCAAGGCCACAAAATTCTCTTTTCTATAAAAAGGACACTTCAGAGATTATTTGTCCTGGCTTGCATTTAGCAACCAGAAAAATTAAAGTGTAGGAGTATTAAGGGACTTGTTCAAGGTTAAATATAATGAAGATTCCACAGAAAATATCACTGAAACCTCTTTCTCAATTAATATCTCAGCAGCCACACACACTTCTATGCCCTTTACTCTGCCTCTGTGGCATTGGTAATAACAGAAACATATTCCTGCCTTCAGATAGTGTTTGCATCTTCTCCCTCACTCTTGTGGTCTGAAACAGCCAAGGCATCAGTTCCAACCAATATTCGCTTGAATTTGAAATTTGTGGTACGATGTGCTGCTTTTCATTTTTTTACCATTTCACACCTTGTCCGCATCTTGAGCAAGCTTGTAAGTTTCCAGCGCATACATTTCGTGTGATGATATATTGTCCTGGTGAAAAATTTCATTTACTGCTGTGCCCTTTGCTGAACCTGTTGCTAGTCAGGGAGCATGATAAGCGTATAAGTAGCATGCTACTTCATTTATCATACATCGTTTTAGACACTCAAGTATCTCATATACAATTCTGCATCCTGAATAGCAAAGAACGACCCAACTCATAGAAAAAGGATCTTTGAAAAAATTGTCAGCTCATGACTTATGAATGTATCCTCTTAATAAAAATTAATCATAGCTTACACTAAGTCTGTAAGTACTCCTTTTTTTTCCTTTATAACCCTGCTAACCACATGTTATCAAACACTAATAAAAGGTATATGCCTTTGTGATTTGGTGTATAAGAGGATTGGGAAAATATAAAAGCACGCTCTATTTTCCATAATTGAATTACATTGTGAAATAAATCAGGGCATTGAGAATCTCAGCAGTGTCTCAAGGCTTGTCTGGCACCGCACGTCTCATGCAGGGAGACCCTTCAGCATTTTCCTTCTGGCAAGTCAGAGAAATCGCTTGCAGAAGCTTGGACGGAGTGCACAACGGTGAGTTCAAAGACAGAAATCCCAGCCCTCAGCGACTACCCAGAAAGTCTGATGTTCAGGGTTATTTTCCAAGGCTATGGGAGGTCATGCCTACCTAATTTCAGTAACTTTCCATGTATTGATTTCTCCTCTTCCCTGCCTGTCATTACAGTGTTTTACTAGCCCCCATGTTTTATGTATAGCATTAAAAAAATCTACATTCTGTCAGAATGGGGCCATTGAAATTTTGAAAGTGAAACTTGATTTACATTAAACACTGCTTAGACTAATTAGGACCTTTCTCAAAGGAACCGTGAATGTGAAATACAGCTAACAATTATGTGTTCACTGACTTGCTGTTCTTTTCGATGCAGGAAGTACTTTGGAGATATAGAACCCATACATGGTGGGGGCCATCAGCACTTTTATAAAGATACAAATTTAGAGCTACAGATATTTTTACTCATGTGGGATTATTGACCTTCAGAAACAGCAGTGGTACCAAGTGTTTCTGCATCAAATTCATTTACTTGCCTGTAAATTTGACACTGCTGGACCACACCTTGTAGGCAATGCTTATACAAAAGGGGGGATGCTTTTCAGATGAAAAGTCACTGTAGTGAAAGGGGAGAGCAGGCCTGCTTTTCATCCCGCCCGGCTCCCGCACGGCTAGCTTATGCCCCGAAATAACAACACACAAATTGTATTCGT
>LOEQ01002513.1:83900-94320 GCA_001685075.1 Bramus lutescens
TCTTTATTAACCAATGAAAGTAACACATAGACGGATGACCCTCCTACATCAAGTCACTATTTTCTAAGGAAGGAAAAATATCCCTTTCTGAAATTTTATATTTGAATGCAGAATTTAGATGTGTTGCTTCTACTAGTTAGAAAAAAATGCCTCAGCTACATATATGGTAACAAACCATTTGCCTTTTTCCATTTCTCAGGCTTCCATTTCTCATTTCTCTGTTTAGATGTCAGTTTTTCATGATCTGGGGACATATTTGAAATGCTCGTTAAAGCTATAGATCTGCTCTACATAAAAATACACATGCCCCAGACATAAAATTTCTACATATAATTTCAGGAGGTACAAATACTCTGAGGGTCACTCATAGATGTGCCAGAAGAACACCACATACTTGACACCAGTGTGCAGGGTGTTAAATAGCGCCAAACTCACTTTGGACATCTATAAAATGAGAACAAAAATTATGCTTGCTCAAGGGGTACATAGTCATCCTTTCAATACCACAACCAAACACCCAAGGTAAGGTCCCTGTAAAATTATAGGGTTTTGCTGTGGTTGTTCACAGTTTCAGAGGTTCCAATGCACAATCACTTAGTTCCATTACTTTGAGATGGTGGTGAGGAGCACATCATGCCAAAGTGTGTGGCAAATCTAACCTTCTGTATCATGAACTTGAGATAAGAGTTAGGGAGGAGAGGGCTAGGGTCCCACAGTAAGAAACAGGTCCCCAATGATTCAATGACTTCAAAGGCATTTCAAAGAAAAGAAGTTTGGCTAGACCATAGCTTTACTCATCAGATCTTACCACCTCCTGTTTTCTCTAACTGAAGATGTGTTGGAGTGTACATGTACCTCTTTACATAATGTTTGTATGTGGCAGAGTCTGTATTTGCCATGAAGATCACATGGCTTACAAAATCAAAACTATTTACTATATGGCCCTTTACAGAAAAAGCTTGTCTTGTAGGACCTCTGCATTAGAGCTATAAACACAACCAAGGTCATTTGTGTGGCAGCTGCCTTTGTTCTGACTGGAGGAACTGGTTTGCCCTATTGTAATAGCCTGTGGAGGTTCAACCTGGCTAGACACTGACAGTTGATGGCAATAAGAACCAACTCTGAAGTGTAACCACCTCACATGTCCACCAAGAGAAAAATAGTTAAGTGTAAATGATATGCTTGCCTTGCAACAATAAAAAGAACAAATTATATCTACTTCTAGAAGCATGGGCGAAGGAAGGAAAGGTTGATATAGAAGGGTACATCCTGTGAGATCACTTGAATCAAATACTAGGACATAGAAAACTAATTCATGATGATGTAAATTAATGTGGGAATGGTGGTGCCTGAGGAAGGGTACAGGGGAAACTCCTGGGCTGCTCAGACATCCTACATCTTCATCACTTAGGTCAAGATGGTGGGAAAATCTATTATTTAGTTGATGTCAATTAAATGTACTTTCTACATATAATGAGTGTGAATTATTTGGAATTGTGTGTGTATAAGAGAGAGAGAGAAAGCATGCATATATGCAAGCAAGTTTGTGCATATGCTTGAAAAGTCCATACAGAAGCCAGAGAGTGCTTGGATTCCCCTGGACCTGGCTCTATAGATGGTCATGAGCCACCTGAAATGGGCGTTGAGAATTAAACTCTGGTCATCTGGAAGAGCAGCAAGTGCTCTTAACTACTGACCCATCTCCCCAGCCACAAGAAAGAGGTGTAATTGCCAAAATATTAGTATACTTGACTGTGGAATGCTACCTAGACCGTACTAAGGTGTGATCTGATAAATGACATGCATAACTGGCACATGTGTGGGTGTATGCTTGCACTTACATCTAAAGCATATAGACTGAGGGCTTCAAGTAAGGGCTGTGTATTTATTTATACCCTCCTCGCAGAGTTTACAGGAATTGATGCTATCCCTGAAGGTACTAGAGCAGTGCCTGTCCCACACAAGCTCTTAACCAAGATTCGCTTTATTGTCGTGTTCTCTGTTCTCACTCCAAGGAAACCTGTGGTTGTAGTTTTTTTTAGGGCCAGCTGCCATCAATATGAAAACTATCCCTTACCACATCCCTAAGAGTCATGGCCTATTCATTTTCCTTTAAGGAAACTTTAAAAGGAGTAGAAAGGTTGTGAATACTGTGGGCCCCCTGGCGGTGGGGAGCAGGCACTAAATCAACACCTGGAAGAACTCACTGCAGGGTCTCTCCAGCTTTTAGATCACATCTCCTAGTGACCTTAGACCAGAAAACTGCTCAGTATTTTTGGACAGGGTTTTTTGAAAGTTCCCTGATGGGCTAGGAGAGGTCATTTTATTCAGTATGAATTCTGCCTGAGTTTGGAAAATCTACCACTTTCTGCTTTTGAACTAGATGAGACATATTTGAACATACCACTGAGGGTCTTCCCTGTAACCGTGATTGTTCCAGTACTAGCCTGTTTGTTCTGGTACTTATTTAGGTGTGTGTCAGTCCAATAAACATAAGAATAAGTGAGGGAATCAGTCTGAAAACAAATAGCATCTAGATAAAAATGCAAATGTTAAATTCCAAATGAGTGATCCAGCTGGTAGAAGGAGTGACACCTGACTTAAACCTGAGCGACTTGGACATGTATCAGCAACTGGTGAAGCCATTCCACGTGTAAGATATCTTGGACAAATAGAAAGAAGTAAAACGACATACAGCATCACTTATTGACAGGGACATTGACTGAAGACAGAGAAGGTCATTAGGGGACAGTATTTAAGGACCCATTTGAGAGGATATGTTTTATTGCCTAGTCAATTGACTAAACCTTGTATGTCTGATAATGGGAAGGATTTTCTTTGATTTATTCACCTACAGAGTACATAGTGTTATATCTCTCTTTTTAGTATATCGTTCTATGAGATCTGGCAGGCACAATAATCCATTGTAACTGCCACCACAACAGGATTGAAAATTGTCCCTAATCAAGTTCCTTTTTAATTAGCCATCCGTGGCCCTCAGCTCCTAGCTAAGAATTTACTTTCTGCCTCGATAGTCTACCTTTTCCTGAATGTCATAACGGTGTGCATCCATTGAGTCTGCCCCCCTTCATTCAGCCTGTACATTTGCTGCATTCCTGACTTGTAGGGCTGGGTAACTTCCTTTGCCTTGGAATTCACTGCATGACTTTGTTACAGTTTATTAATCCATTCACCAGCTAAAGAATATCTGAATTTTCTGTTTTTAGCAACTATGAATAACAAAATTATAAACACTTGGTTTTCCATCATCATACATTCTCATTTCCCTTAGGTAATACTGAAACTATGGTTGCTGTTAAATGTCCATTAACTGCAGACAGTTTTCCAGAGTGGATGTATGGCTTTGTAATCTGATTAACGGTGTGTAGCTGATCCTGTTTCTTCACATCCTTATCAGCACTTTGTGTATCAGTTTTGGATTTGCTTTCCCTTTCTTCTTATTTATTATTTGTAGTTGAGTCATTCTAGTGAGTGTGGAGTAGCAGCTCATTGAGACTTAGTCCTCATTTCTCTGGTGACTACTAATAGGCCTCTCATTTTCTTTCTCTATATCCTTTTTGTCTAAAGATAAAGATCTGTTATAAGGATATGGATAAAGAAATGTTATAAGCTTTGTTCTCCTTGGATTGTCATATCAAAGTCACATCTCGGAATAGGAATATGTGTGAGATTAAAACCAGATGAGGATTACTACATACAGCAAGCATGAGTCAACAGAGTGGGCCCAAGGCCAATAGTTACTGAGCAGCACATTAGCAGTGACAGACACTGAGTGTGCAAAGCACCTTGTACGGTGCCTGCCAGGATTTGAAAATCCTAATTACCATATTTATACTGCCCCAGATGTATGCAGGGGCATTAGTTTCCTTGACATGGCTGCTGCATTTGGACCCAGGCAACCCTCACACGGCCAACATTGAGAACAAGTTTTGTTTGTTGTGTGAGTGAACTGGATCACTTGCTTTAGATCACAGAAATAGACAGTGGTGGCTGAAATATATGAACTCTGGTAACATTCCCGTAAACCACCAAATGATACTGCTTCCGTAGAAGCATGTCCATTCGTGTTTATCAGATTAACTGAAATAATAAATGACAAGAACTCATGTTACATAAATACGTGCAATTATTATGCACCAATAAAAAGTAAAAGGATTCCTTAAAAATGTAATCCCTGACTATACTTATTTCATGGTTCTGGTTCTTAGACGAAACCTGGCTTAACAGACACAGCAGGCATAGCTCATCTTCTCAATAATGTGTAGGACAGCTGCTGTATTATTTGGACAATAACAAATGAAATGTGCTTCCTTATTTATTCAGTTAAATAAAGAGCAATGGTTCCTAGACTTGGCAATGTTCTGTGGCTCCTTCGCAAGTCTGTCCTCCAGTTGATGGAAGAGAACCACCATGGACACTTTGCAGAGACTCCTCTCCTGCACTCCATCTCCTGTAGCCATTGCAAATCTGAGTCATTTCTGCACTTAGTTGTATGCCATCTTTGTCTATTCCCCACTCAATGGAAAGATCCAGTGTCATGGTTGACCATGATTGTGAACTTGACGGCACATAAAATTACTACAGAGATGAATCCCTGGGCACAGGAGGGATCATCTGCTAGGTTAATTGAGGTGGGAAGAACAACCTGGAATGTGAGCAGTACCATTTCATAGGATGTAGTCCTGAACTGCATACAATGGTAAAAGCTAGCTAAGCGTGCTTATCTCTCTCCCTCTCTCCCCCCACCCCCAGCTTCTGGACTGTGGTCACAAGTGACCTACAGCTGCATACTCTCTCTGCCATGGTAAGCTCCTTTTTGAAGCCTAAGCCGAAATAAACCCTTCTTTCCTTGAGCTGGTATGGTTAGGTATTTTGTTAGAATAACTAGTTGTTATGGCTCAAGAGCATGGCGGCACCCACCTTTGAAGCCACTTCTGCAGAGCGAGGAGTGATGAGGGGGAGCAAACAAAAATAACAAAAAGCCCTCTCTCTTTTCTCAATTATTGGCTTGGCTGCAGGAAAGTCATTTTGTTGAGTCCCCCAAGAAGAGATAAGAAGTGATAACTGTACCATCAATAATTTAGTCTAGGAACAAGGGAAATCTGTGCCACTAGATCAAGATGGACATATTTCTAGAGATTTTATATAGTAACAGTGTGAAAAGCCCAGTTTTGTCAGGATAGTACGCTAATCCCCAGAAATGAAGTCCCCCAAATCCATTTGACTTGCCTTAAAGTCATTCAGGGAACCGAGAATTTGCTTTTCTTTTGTAACTAGCAGGAATTTTATGTAGTCTGCTGCAGCAGACTTGGATGTAGAAAGAGGTTGGGAAGAGGTGATACACACGTCATGCTGATGTTGGGAGTCAGGAATTCCACAGCCACTGACCCATGCCAGTCTTCAACTTCTTACAGTAAAATACAAAACACAGAGACTTGAGGACATGTCTATCAAAAGGTACTAATGACCAGCAAAGTTCTACCTATGACATTTTCTCTAATAATGTCAATGATAAGGTTAGAGGTAGACTTTATTGAGAATAATGTTATGAATTATTTCTAGATGAAATACAACCACAGAGTAGAGAAACAGAAACCCAATTAAAATGTTCTAAACCTCCAATATATATATTTGGAACAGAGTTTCACACTGCAGTCAAAGGTAGCCTAGGACTCACTAGGTAGTCTAGGGTAGCCTTGAATTCCCAGTAGTCTTCTTCAGGGCCCCTAAGTGCTGCAGTCACAGGTATGAGCCTGGCTTTATCATTCCTATTTCCTATAGAAAGAGACATCGTCTTTTTCTGAGGGGATCTAAATTGCCCCCGTGTCTTCCTCAACATCCATATACAGCCACACTTTGCCCCAAATGATTCTTCCATTTCAAACAATTTTAATTATAGAAGATCTCCATCCTAATGAGGCAGAGGCAGTCAGTAAAGTAGCCGCATAGATTTCATTTTCTGAATATAAGAATGGCCATTTTTTTAAAAAAAGGGGGGGGAGGTTCTGGAGATGTAGTGTCTTCTAGCACTGTAGGTAATTCATAGACCTAATGTGAGGCTTAGAAACTGAGGTGGCAGAGTTAAATGAGCTGCCATCAAGCAAAACTAAGTCTGCTTTGTTTCTGTAAGGCATAGAAATTGCTTTTTTTCCCCCTTTCTCGAGTTATATGGTAGATTCTGTGGAAGAATATCTGCCAAGCCATTGTCCCAAGAGGCTATCCCAATAGCAATATATCTTATTCTCAAACAAAGTCTTCCCTTATGACTTTTTTTTTATCGAGTGCTCACCTTTCCCTCACACTTATTAACAAAGACACTATTGTCTCTCTGTGTGCTTGTTTGTCTGGCAGACTGGATCAGAACTGCACACTTACTCTGTCGAGGAATAGCTTAAGATTTACTGAAAAAAAAAGATTTACTGAAAATTTCACTACAATTCACAGTAATGATTTTCACTATTACACAAGACTGAACAGAATTGCGTTTAGATTTTCAGTAGAGTGCTCCAGTGGAGAAAGATATAATCCTTAAAAAGTAGAACTACCAAGCAATTAACCATGCAGATCATACTGTGACATTCTCGCTGCCTTTGCCAGTGTTTCCAACCCTTCTACAAACATGGTAAATGGGACAGAGTACAGAACAAGAGATTTGAGGAGCAAACACAGGGCGAATCTGAAACATCATTCATGACTTTTCTTATTTCCTTTCTTCTCTATGATCTGTAGAGAGCTGCAGACCCCTGAGGCTTAGGGCAACTTCTAAGAAACAATCAACATTTCAGTTTAATAAAAGTCAAACCAAAGGTTTTTCTCCACCTTCAAAATCCTTACTAGATTTATACTGGCCAACGTTTAGGTATATTGTCAGTGAACTCCTCCCTTAGCAAATACATTCGAACTCCCTCTTCTAGACCAGGTCCTATCATAGTCACTAGGAACTTCAGCAAGGAAGCCAAAGACTTTTCTAGGGGCAAGACAACTTACTTACCCAAAGATGTACTCGAATGGCATGTCATTTCAAATCATGAAAAGCGCTATGAAGGAGGAAAACCCAATGTCAGGGCAAAGAAAACAGAAGGCATACAATTTAGACCTAGATAATTTAGGTTAACCCTCTCTTGAAAGTGACAGGGTTCTTGGGGTCATATGTCAGTTCCACCCTACATATTTGACCTTTGGTAAGTTACTTCAACTGCTTTAGTCTTAGCTCTCTTATGAACATTTGGGGTGACAAAACAGCCCATTTATCACAAGGTATGGATGAAGTGACTCTCTGAGAATGGGCTCACTTCTAAGAATGTTTAATCCACAGCAGCTGCCATCACTACTCCTCATGGACGAGGAGAGGATGGAAAAAGAAGTGCAAAGGTAGACACTGAATCTTGTGAATCAGGCTCAGGTTTGGAGGTTTTTCCCCTACTATGTTTCCTCGGTCAATGGTTGTATGGATGTTTCTAGCACCCAAAGAAAGAGATGGAAGCTTTCTTTTCTGCTTGGTTCTGAGACCTATTCCAGATCAAATCACTGTGGGATTTTTAGCCTCTCGATCCTCTGACTAAGGGACAAGAAAGGGCAAGCATATCTCTCATGCCTATGTTATAGTCCAAGGCCTGTATTAGGTGCATTCCCATGGAAAGCCACCATTTGATTCATGACCACAGCTAGTGAGGAATGACCATTTCGACAAAGAAGCCGAGGCTCAAAGATTCTTAGAGAGACGTCTTAGTGTCATACTGCTAATAAGCTTCCATGGAGAGATCCGCATGGAGGACTTTGGACTTTAAATCCAATGCCTTTTCTGGTACAATCCAGTCACTTTGAGGATATGTCTAGCTAGCAATATGTCAGGTATTCTGCAGCAATTGTTTATTGAGTGACCTCACTCTCCCAAGACCATGAAGGAATTCCATAGTATACCCTCTACCCTAGGCTAGCCCTTCGCTTCAGCCAAGACCCAGTGGGTCCAGGCTTTTAGGTTAATGGTCACCTGTGGAAAAATATTCTAGGACAGCTGCTAGGCCATAGACCATCAGAGCTTAGGTATCTCCCATTTTTTGAAGATCTCTAGAATATCTTTTTAATCTTACTCTGCTATTTCTGGGTCTTTCATTCCTGCTGATCTGAATGGATCCTTTACCTAAGAAATCGCCCGTACATTTCATTCTTTAGTATGTAACTCATGTGGAATTCCAGAACCACAGGTGGGACTTAGTCGGTTGCTTTCTGTAAAACTCACTTGGAACTGTATTAATAAAAAAGCACTTTGGGAGGAGTAGACACATTGACTTATTAAATATTGTTTGACATCTCAAATGCCAGAAAGATACTTAAGAAGAATGAGAGTAAAGTAATATTTCTGACCAGGGAACGAAGTCCCAGACTAAACATCCACCCAGGAAAGGTTTCTAAAGAAAGACATTTCTAATTAAAAACCAAAGGACAAACAAGAAAAGCTGAGGAAATCATTCTCACCCAGGAGATTAAAAGAGAAGGGTATTTCCAAATGGTGAGTCACAGCCAGAGAATCAAAGGATCTCATAGATAGAGGACGGTGTCTGCTGCATCCTGGGCTTTCCATGTTTGGCCCATCCCAATGTCCACCTGTCTGTGCCTCTGTGTGACAATGGGACAGCCCAGTGAACATGGAAATTTCTACATGAAATTTTTTAAACCCCAAGACCTTTCTTTCTTATAACTAGTTTTCTTTAAATATTTATTTATATTATTTACTTACATTAGGTCTTGCTAGGCTTGGCCTCAAACTCCTGGCTTTAGGCAACTCTCCTTCCTGGACCTTGTAAGCAGCCAGGATTACAGGCTCATATCTCTATTTCTTGATGCATACAGAGATGGATCTCCTCAGTAGATAATTTCTGTGAAATGCACACACAGTGTGTGGCATATACACTTAGTCCATACCACAATTGTCACTGTGCTTCTAGCCGTTTGAGGCAATGCTGCTGTTCACTTTGGAACAGCCAGAGGAAGCCTCCTATGAACTGAACAAACTGGGCTCATTCACTTGGGTGCTCACAGGAGCTCCATTTTACTAGGGCAGTTCAGCTAGGCTGGCCACACTTCCAGCCCCACTGAACTGACTGACTTGCTTCATGGTTTTCAGAGTTGGAGATTCCCACCCAGTCTCAATGAGCTTCCTTCCAGCTCTCTTTAACCTCCAGATCCCTACTGCAAGGGTTCATCTTAGTCTATAAATTTCTTTTTCTACTGATGTATATTTTTCCTTGCACCAGACTTTATATCCACCCACACCTCTTACTTTGACATCTGAAGCCCACCCAGCACAGCTGTAAAATCTTCTTCACAACAGTGCTTGCAGGCTAAGAAGAAATCCTTTTTTGTGTTGTTGCTGGCTGTTTAATGTACTGTCACAACATGTCAAGCTCTCTTCTGAATGAATTAATTTCAAGGATTGTTTTTTTGCTTCATCAAAGCCCTCCTGCCCCTCCACTTAACAGACCTATTAGCTCCCAGACACCTGCTCTCTCTCCAGTCCTAAGCAGCGCCCTGAATGGTGTTCTTCCCGCAGAAGCACAGACGTTTCAATGTGTCTCTTTCAAAGCATGTGGAGCCCATTACTGCTCAGCTCGGCTCTTTCTAAAATCACATCTGGGGAAACTGAGAAGCTCCTTTTGAAGGATTACATTATGGCTTTGATTTTTATTTATAAAACATAAAGGACTAATATATATCAGTTAGGACATTTTGCTTCCAAAGTGCATTGTAGCAAAATAATTGGAAGGCGGTTGCAGTGTGAAATATATGACAGCTTTACGGGACATAAAGAGCAGCTTTTTCTTTGTAATAGTGTAATTGCCTTAAACCCCACAATCATAATTGTTATCAAAAAATAATCCCAAGGAAAGGCTAATATAAGGTGAGCAGACTATTACAAGAGCCCTAATACACTCGATCCCTTGAACAGCAAATGCAACTCTCAATCTCCGGGTGCTTTTAGTGTCAGTCAGAGAGTACTCAGTCATTTCTGTGCATCAAGCCTGCAGTATTGATTTTTCCACTGACTGAAACAGCCGTATAAGCATAAATTTTGCATGAGCCCTTTCACTTTGTAGACTCTCCTTTGGTCAGATGACACATGATGTGAACATGAAGACTGTATAATAACAATGCATGGTCAACCTGCAGGCATTAAAGCATAGGCTCTTGCGACTCTGAAGGACAAAAGCAGGATACAGAGTGTGGCGCCTCGCCAGCGCCCAAGAAAACAAATATCATTCCTATCTCAGCAGCCAGGGTGCAATTTTATTTTCTACTTCTCCCCTGTATGTTCACATCTCCTCTTCAGAAACCCCCCTTCTCTCTTTCTCTGTCTCTCTCTGTCTCTCTGTCTGTCTCTCTCTCTCTCTCTCTCTCTCTC
>LOEQ01002513.1:94358-105178 GCA_001685075.1 Bramus lutescens
TTTAACTCAGCTTTTTGGAACAGCATCCAGCAATAATGGCTGCACAGCCCACTGAGCCCGTTTCCTGCACAGCCTCTGATTTTCTTCGTGTTGCTTTTGTTCCCCTTGCTGGTTGGTGTCATTTCTTTTGTGTCACCCGAGAGACTAAATAGTATGTAACAACATTTGATAAGATCTGGTGTCCTGCGGAGAAAGCTTTATCGAAAGATGGGGCTCACTGGTACACAGGTATGAGGAAACCCAGCTGCCTTTTATAGCCACATTCCTCCTGGCCCACTGTGGCCCCTTGAGAGTTCCTTATTCATAAGCATCTCTTTAGCTCATGGCTTGGTGATGGGAATGCTCTGTTTGAAGTGCAGTCATTCTGCTAGGAGGCTCTGGCAGTGAGAGGATGAAGAAGATACCCAACTCACAGGTCCGACCCACCTTAAGTCCAGGTAGTGTCTTTGTCGCTTCACCCCAGTACATTAATCCCAGCCACTTCCTATAATGACATCATAAATGACACAAGGTATTCCTAAGAGGAAGTTGAATTGACCTGGGAAGGATTAGCTCCATGAACTATTTTTTCTCTCTCGCCCCCCCCATCCCCACTCTATCTTATATGGTGTGTGTGTGTGTGTGTGTGTGTGTGTGTNTTCCTTCCTTCCTTCCTTCCTTCCTTCCTTTCTTTTTTTTTTTTGAGATGGATTCTTGCTATGTTGCCCAGGCTACTCTTTATCTCATTGATCATTTATTCTGCATCAGCATCCCAAGTAGCTGAAACTACAGCTGTACACCATGCTGTAACTAATTTTTTTGAGACTAGGTTGTGTTATATAGCCGACTAACTTCAACCTTCATAATCTTCCTACCTCAATCTCTTAAGTGATGAGTATTTTAAAGTTTATATGGTGTGTGTGTGTGTGTGTGTGTGTGTGTGTGTGTGTGTGTGTGTGTGGTATCCCCCCGGTTACACAGATAAGACCGACCAGAAGAACACCATTTTCTTTCAAATAAAAATCATGGAGCCCAGCAGGACCTTGTTCTATGCAATAACTGCAAATGCACTCAGTTTCTGTGTCTGTGTAACCATTTGGAATAACAATAATAACATTCACCTTGAAGCTTGCTAACCTGGGGAAAAAGGTGTTAGATCCAGAATAAAGCGCTTCAGACTGCTGCAGCTTCTAATTAAGGGTATGAACTTCACACTTGAGGCATCACTTGTTTATGTTCATCCAACCACGGTCTGCTTTATTTTTTAAAGAGAACCAAGTCTGCTTTGTCTGGAATGGAACGGAAGCTCCATTGCTCAGCGTCAGAGATGGGCTCTGGGCTTGGCAGTTTCCTTTCCTTTCCTGTCTCCTCTTTTCAGAGGAGGTGCCTGCTTCTTTGTCACAAGCTTCGTCAATGCTGCTTTGTGTTTACAAGGAGTTTTGAAGATTATTTTTATTTCCATTTGTTGGCATCACCGGAGACATTTCTCCTTAAAACCCAAGTTATCGTGGTGAGCAGTGTTCTCTGAAATGAGTTTCAGGCAAGGAAAACGGGCAAAACCACACTTGTGAGCCTAAGTTCCAGAAGGCTTGGTCCCCTCGCTGAAGCGTACAGGAAGAACACCTGGCTCACTTTCACGTCATGGGTAGCTAACGATTTGTGGCACAAATGGAATGCTCCTCTCACTGAAACTGGCTCAAATGCCACCCCATCAGAAGAGGCTTACAAAAGCATATACTGTGAACTAAAACTAAAGAGGAAGATGACTCCCCAGCTCTGCTGATCTTCCGTTCCAGACTCCTTTCCTTGTAGGCAGATTCAGCTGAAGGGTCCTGGGACACCATGTGCAATTAAACCACATTCTTCTCTGGCATACATTAAGATGGACTCCAGGAAACCAGAATCTGCCAGAGCGACCACCAGTACAAGGTGAAGGACATGTGGGAAGGGGTCTTTCAGTTTTTGCTTTTCTTTTTTCTCCTTTCATCATCCCAACCACCCTCCTGAAGTTAGATTCCAGTCAGTAGAGAAAAATAAAGAACAGGAAAGATATTAAAGGGTCTGTCTCAGAAGCTGCAGTATTCCCCAAGTGCCTGGTACCTCAAAATCATTCCTGCCTGATATATGGCCTGAAGTGATGGTCAGCCTTACAGCATTCCTGGTGAGGCCTGTTCTGTCATTTCTCTCATTGTCTTCTTGTCCCTGTAGAGAGATAAGCACCCTGCACTAAAGAAATTAGCAGGCAAAGATTGGTAACTAGCTCTTACAGGCCTTATCACCCAGCAAATACCCTAACCTGCTTTCATTTACTGCCCAGACCAAACATGGGTCCTGTTCCAGAAGAGTCAGAAGGGATTCTGAGCAGGGTGGATATAGGGCAGTTGCCATAGGTAGATTTCTTCAGTCACCAGAAACAGACAGACACACACACACACACAGAGTGAGAGAGAGAGACAGACAGACAAAGAGACATAGAAGGACAGAGAAAGAGGCGCAGAAAAAGATAGAGAGAATGAATTATGAGAAGCCATAGAACTTCCCTGACCTTTCAAAAACAAACAAAACAAACAAACAAAAAATACAAAAAAGAGTAGAAATGATTGAATGCTACCACAATAGCTTCTCAGAATCTTTCGTCTCAGACCTAACTAGAAGATGGTGGTAGTGGTGTGGTGGGGTGTGTGTGTGTGTGTGTGTGTGTGTGTGTGNNNGTGTGTGTGTGTGTGTGTGTGTGTGTGTGTGTATGTGTGTGTGTGTGTATGTGTCGGGGGGAGAGAAAGAGAGAGAGAGGAAGAAGGAGAGAGGGAGGGAGGGAGGGAGGGAGGGAGAAAGAGGAGAGAAGAGACGGGACTGGGAAGAAGACACTATTGGTTCTTAGCTGCCAGGGTGGGGGAGCAGCTATAGAGCTGGTACGGAGCTGGTATGGAGCTGGTATTTACAAATACAGTATAAGTGTATCGATCGTTTTTACTGACAACTTCTTTCCTTACCATCTGAGGTTCAGAAGGTGGAAGTGACTTGGTCACGATGTCAGCCGTTAAGTGACATTAGTATCTAGATCTCTACATTTTCATCTTTCCAGTCTCAAACTTACACCCCATTCACTAGGGAAGGAACAGTCCCAGTTGTCTCCTGATAGGAGTGTTGATACTAGCTGAGGCCAAAAAAAGGGGAGAGAAACCTATCCACGCAATTGGAGCTGAGGCATGGATGGTAGAGCTGATCCTGGCATGATGATCCTCTATAAATACTGAAGACTTTGAAAAAAAAATTAACTGAAAGCTTGAAATGGATTTGTTGCTGAGAATATGATGTAAGAAGCATTCACCTAAAGATGGCATAACTCACTTCTTTCTCCTCCATGGGTATGATCCTTACATGAGTTCATCAACAAGCTTCCTATTACAGAGATTGGACCGTTGTTTGAGGAAACACACCGTCTCCACTTCTGTTCACATGTGCTCAGAGCTCTGAGCTTGCCATTCCTTCCGCTGGAAGGCTTTTCCCTCAGTTCCACATGGTTATCGGGCAGGAGTCTGCTCATAGCATCTTATCAGTGAGAACTTGAAGCAATATACAGAACCAGAACCCAGACTCCCTTTCCAGTGGGCACACTATGCTTTCTCCCTGCCGTATTTCCACTCAGGGCTCCATGCAGCAGAACATCATTTACAACACAGCCACCTGCTGCCTTGCTTGTGGAATGTAAGCTTCATCAGGGAAATAAATCACTGTGGGAGGTGCTTGCTGGCTTCCCACCCCCCGAGTTATCAAGTCATGGTAGGCATTCTGTGAGTATTTCATGCATGAAGTCATGTCACATGTCTGTTTCCTAGCTGACCTTAAAGAAATGAACCCAGACACAGAAAGGCCCATTCAGTCCCTGGCCTGATGTTCTTAGAGTGTTCGAATTCAGCAGGATGACTCTAGGGAAATACTTGAATGAGTAGTTTGGAGACTGGAGATTTTTCTGGAAGATTCTGGTGGTTCTTTACCTCCTTGCATCGTGCTGCAGCCTTGGCCTGAGACCCCCTGACGGTAGCAGAAGGCAAGCACAGGTTTGCTAATTAAGGTTGTGCAGAGCACCTGGCTATCAGAGTCTCCACCTTCTGCTTTGTAGGCAGAGGCCTGTGATGGACAGGCTTTATAAAATAGCAGCAATAATAACTTTTATTTAATTTTGGTATTTCTATACTTTTTGTACATTGCCTTTGGGCAGTGTGCAGCTTTAATAAATAAACACACAGCTTCTAATGAGGGAATGAAATTACAGAATCACTAGCAACCCCAGAACAACAGCCAAGATGGCTATTGCACATAAATGGAAAACATGTAATATAGGTTACTGTATTGAGAGGCAGGGACCCCGGTGTCATGCAAAGCGAAGGGTGGATAAACAAGGCATGGGGGAAGGGGATGCTGACAACAACCCCTGAAAAAAAAAAGACACTGCAAAAAACTTTTCTTTCTTAAACACGCAATGAGGTTTTTAAACTGTTTCTTACCCGGCTGTTCTGTTATCGCAACTAAACCATCACCATTTTCCTTTGCAAGGTTACTCATCTCTGTTCCAACTCTTCATATCTGGGTTCATCTCTGTTTAGTTATTAACCTTTTTTTATTCTAGAATGTATTTTGCAAATACATGACAGTAGATCATGAGGAGTGGTCCTGAGCCCATTTGAAAGTCAGAATATTCTGGGGCATGAATGGGTCAGAAATCAGAACAAGAGTACTTTCTCTGGGCCTCCATCATTGGACTTGCCCCTTCATGGTATAATTTTCTCACCCTATCCAGGCTCCCTATCCTTTCTTTTTTGGGTTCTAGGCACCTCCTGGGTAACCACTGGCTTACTCTGTCTGGGGAATTCCAGCATGGATTTATGCATGCAATAAGGCTGTACAAACATTTGCGGGGAATATGGGAGACTGAATAATGTGGAGGTCAATGGCACTGAGATTTCCCTCTTTCTTAGTTTGGCTTGAGCCTTTCTAAGAGCCTAGCATCCATCAAGCACTCCATCATCAAAGCGGGCAGCTCTCACAGTCACAAAGGTTGCCATATAAGAGAAAGTTCATATACAAATCACCTCATGGTCCCAGTCCTTTTACATGCTACTCTTACTCTTTCCGGGTGAGAAGAGACTCACTCCAGCAAAAGAACGTCCATAAAAGCTCTTAATGAGCACCTCCTACAAGCCAGAGAAAGGCGCAGCGGAATCCTTAGGGAATCAGCCCTGAGAAACATCATGACCTGATGTGTCTCCAGTGGCCTGATACTCTTTAGCCAGTATCCTTGTTCTCTCTAAACATCTACTCTTCCTCTCCCTTATCCAGCCATCAGATCCCAAGTACTCACAACATCTTCTACAATGTCAACTTCAATGGCCAGTTATCCACATTCTGCCTGCTTTCTGGACCCAAATTGTCTCTTTAACCTCCATGCCTACTGATTACAGTCTCCCAGTACCTACTTTTACAGAGAATAACATTAGCCTTGTTCATTTGTTTGAGCCACCTAACAAACATAACCAGCAAGGCTTCATGAAGAAAGTAAAATCATTTCAGAGTCTAGGCTAAGGCACAAGGTCATAACAAAAATAATTTTATCTTCTCATAAATATATGCATGTATGTATAAATATATGTATGTATATATGTGTGTATATAAATATATGTGTGTGTCTTCTTATAATTCTACCTAAGGCGCCTATTACTTCACACATTATACAGATTAATCTATAAAAAGCTAAATATGATACATTTATAAAGTGTCTGAAGAATTTTGAGATTGTGACTATATATAATCATATTATGTAGAATATAACTGAGTATACAAACAAAAACATTAGTTATAAAAATGAACTCCTGTTTTAAAGAAATAATTAAAACTTTTAGAAGTGAATTTAGGTTGCTTTAAATTGAAATATAAATGGTATTTTCTATTTATAAGATTAACTGGGTCTCATACATTGGAAATCAAAAAAAATCATAATGATTAAAGTAATAAAAGACACAAGCACAAAAGAAGCCAAATTATAAAAAGACCCCTCCAGAGAGTGGATAGGAATATTCCAGGGAAAGAAGATTGAGTGAAGAATCTAACACATTTAGTGGTCAATAAATACTTGAGGAATTAATAATAAATGACTGTGGTCTTAATATTTAGAGAAATAGAGCAGAATGTAAACTATGCTGCAGAGTATAAAAGTTTTTTATACTCTACTTACTTAAAAATTAAATCAACTAAGTACTTGGTTCAGATCAACTAGCACCAAAGAAGCTCACTGTTAGCCAGTAAATTCCTACAGAAGTGATAGTCCCAGGTAAGGAAAAGGAATCAGTACCTATGTCTAAAGCTAAGGACATTCATTCTAGGAGATTCAAGAGAGCTCCATTAGTGGAGGCTCTGTCTTTCTTTCCACTGACTGTAGCATCCATCACCACCCACACAGGTTTCATCTGAGAGCTGCAGCAGAAAGCAACTTTATCTTTCTGTCTTTCCAGACTCTACATGCCTGAAATACATTGTTTCAAACACATATAAAATTAAAATCACCTAGGAGAAAAGAAAGGCATTATCTGGAAGGGACACGGAAGAGGCTTCTGTGGCCTGGGGAGTGGGGAGATGGCTCAGATCAAAGCCTATTGTGCAATAGTGAGGACCTGGCTTTAGATCCCCAGCGCCCACGTAAAAAGACTGGTTTACTGTTACACACTTATTATGACCTCAGTTTTGCAGGAGGTGGAAGGTGAGGCCCTAGGGCATTACAGCCAGTCTAGCTAAATTAGAACCTGTAAGTTCCAGGTTCAGTGAGAGACCGTGTCTCAAAACATAAAGTCAGCTCAATAAAGGAAGACATCTGGTATCTTACCTCTGGCCTCTACGTGTACACACATGCACGGGAAAACAAAACAAAATACCCAACAAAACAACAAATCAGAGGGCTTTCTGGGTTACAGATGATGATCTATTATTTGATCCAGGTAGTTGCATCTATGTGTCACTTTGTGACAATATACTGGACATATACTTAAGCTTTGTGCACAAGGACATGGTTATGTCACTCTTCAATAAAATGTTTACTTTTAAAACTGCATAGGAATTTAGAAGACGGTCTTAGTGTACATGTAATAATGGTTGATCGCTTAGAGCATGCAAGTGCAAGAGTGATTTCTGTTCATTATTGCTACTAGGTCCCTTGACTTCCCCTTTGATGTTTCTTCATCCACTTGGAGATGATTGACATTTTGTTCTTTTCAGAACACTACCATATTGCTCTTTCTTACCTGTCATCAGTCTCACCTTGTTGTGTGCATAAATCTACATACATTTGATAAAATGTATGACATTGCACTCAGCCAAGCCTCAATAAGTGAGGTCATACTGTGTATAATGACATTTCAGTTAAAATTAGATGTATGTACCATGGTAACCCCACAAGATTGTGTTGCCAAGGGATATCATAGATATCTTGTTGTAACCATGTTAATTTGTGCAAATACACTCTATGATGTTTTCACAGTGACTAAGTTACCTAAGGATATATTTCCCAGAAGGAAACTATTATTAAATAGCATATAAATATACTCATCACAAAAAGAATGGAATCTGATGGAACAAAAGAACAGCATGCTCAAAGGGCAATGAGAAAAAATTAAGCCTTAGCATCAAAACTCTCAAGAGAAGGTGGCATAGGGCTAAGGGTAGGAAATAAAAAGGAAGTTACTAATCACTAGAGAGAAGCAGAAGAGTCTGAAAGACAAAATAGAATCTATTTCACATTGATATCTATTATCTATTTATATCTATCTATATATCTATTGATCTATGTTTTATCTATCTATCTATCTATCATCTATCCATCCATCCTACCCTTCCCCTCTCTGGTAAGAACAGTTCCTCCTACCTTAAAAAATCCATATCCTAAGATACAGAATTCGTGAATTCGTTATACAGCATAAAGATTGTATCCAGAATTAAGGCCTGTACCAGCATCTGTTGGCCTGAAAAGGGAGTATTTAGGAATATTGGATGAATCCAATGTCTCCAGAGTCCTTAAGGGTCAAAGAGGCAGCAGGAAAGAAATCAAAAGAAAGAGGAATGATGATGGAATCCAAAGCACATCTTGGGTTGGCTGGCTTTGCAGATGGGGACAGAGCCATGAGCCAGTCCAGAAGCAAAGGTCCTCTCTAGCTGCTGAAAAGAGGGTATTTCCTTAGAGTGTCCTAGAGGGAACACAACCCAGGTGAAACCTTTATTTTAGTTTAACAGAACCCACATTGGAGTATTAATCTCCAAAACTGTAGAATAACACATTTGTGTTGTTTGTATGGCTAGGGTCACTTAGCATGTCTGCAGCTCAGAGCTTGCTGGCTCACACACAGAATGAACCACAACAGCCCACTCAGGTAAAGACTATCCACATCTACTCATTTCCCTTAGCACAAGCTCAACTTACTAGCTGCTTACACGTTCACTCTTTGGTGTTTTGGGCAAAAGCCCTGATTATGAAGAAACATGGGGAGAGAAGACTGTGTGACCCCCTGCTATGGAGAGCTGTCACTGACATGCTTCCTAATACTTTGGAGGAAATATGTGCACCTGGAGTCAGGATTAATATAAGTTCTGCAAAGAAAAATGATATTTAGCCATTGTTAAGAGCTGGTTACAATTCAAACAATGTAATATGCCTTAGATTAGAATTTTTAGTTCTTTAAGGAGAAAATTGTCTTCCCAACACAGAGAAATTTTAAATTCCTATTCCTATTGATTTCACTTTCCTTGAAAATCATTATGTGTTATATAGTAATAAAAACCATCATTAGCCTCCTTGAAGCTCCTTACATAGTGTCTCCATGTGACTACCTGGCCCTCCTTAACCAGCCCAGTGAAGCTGTTCCACATCCCATTCCAGTGAGGGAAGATGCCTACTTACAAATAAAGAGAAAATTCAGAAGGTCAGGGAGGGCATGGCCTCGGGATAACTCTTTTCCCTGCCACCAGAAGCCTTAAAAAAGGGAGTGTTTCTGCACAAGCTAAAGCATCACAGCAGGATGAGAAAGGCCTGCTCTCTTACAGACCGTGTATGCACAGGGAAGTGCATACAGTCCACACTTACTCTTTTTAATTCTCCCGCAAAGATATATTGTCATGTGTATCAAAGCTTTCAGATAATTGGAACGTTTGTGCAAAGGCAACAAAACCTCTTAAAGTAAAATACCAGTGTTTATCACTGCTAACACTTACCATTGTGAAATGAAATAATTAGGTCACCACTATGTCCCTCCCACTCCACAGTGAGACCGGAGTTGACGAAGGGAAGGACTTTAATGTAAATGGAGGATGGTGAGGACATCGCAGACTTCTTACCTCCCAGGCCCTTGGGTAGTAGAATGAGCTCAGAGATGTTTACCACCACACACTGTAACATAGGAGAAACAGAAGCTAACTGCTTCAGTTTTCCATTTGATTGTTCTGCCTCACTCCACATGCTCAGTCCCGAAATAATCACAAAGATGCTGTATTAATTAAATCACTGCTTGGCCCATTAGCTCTAGCTTCTTATCAGCTAACTCTTACATCTTCATTTAACCCATTTCTAGTAATCTGTGTATCACCACAAGGTCGTGGCTTACCAGCAAAGTTTGAGTGCATCTGTCTCTGGTGGAGGCTCCATGGCTTCTCTCCAACTCTGCCTCCTTTCTCCCAGCATTCACTTAGTTTTCACCGCCTACCTAAGTTCTGCTCTATCATCAGGCCAAGTCAGTTTCTTTATTAACCAGTGGTATTCATGGCATACAGAGGAGAATTCCATATCACCTCCTCTTATTGTTTAAATAAAAAGGTTTTAATTTTAACATAGTAAAATTAGATATTACAAAACAGTTATCAAGCAAGAATTGAAGTTGCAATATTTATATCTACTTTATCTTTTATCATAACTAAGGAAAACTATAACTATCTATTCTTCAACTCCATCAAAGACTCCAGAAGGATACACTATTACCTAAGTAAACAGAAGTGCATAATAAGCAACTTCCAAAACTCTAGAAATAACAAAGACATCTTGCTGCCTGGACCTTTCCATGAAGCAGAAAGTTTCAAAGACCATTCCACCTATATTGGCAGTTTGTAACTCACATTTTTTTCTGTGTCCTGCAGAATGTCTAGCAGACTCTTTCATGAATCAGGAACCCCAAAGGATTGTCTAACCTTTAGGCAAGTTCAGCAGTCATTTCTCTGTCAGTCCTGCATGTCCAGTTCACACAGCATACCATCAAGCAGTCCAGGCAAGAGCAGNGGAACCCCAAAGGATTGTCTAACCTTTAGGCAAGTTCAGCAGTCATTTCTCTGTCAGTCCTGCATGTCCAGTTCACACAGCATACCATCAAGCAGTCCAGGCAAGAGCAGTTTCTTGCCCAAATGGCTAGACAACTCCATGAGGAGCCACTTTGATTCCCATCTTTCTCTTGAAGTAATTGGTGCTGCCAGGAGCAACTGTATCTCATTGTCATGAAAAGTCCTAACTTCTTAAAAAAAATAAAACCATTCTAAATGCCATATCCAAGTCTTTGAAAGGGTTAAAGAATATCTATCTAACTGAAATATATCTCTATATATTTAGAAAACTTAACTAACATGACTAGAAGCTTGACTATTATAGATGACTATCTATTAACCTATATTTATTAATTATATATTACATTTTAAAATAAGCTGTGCAAACACAATACCTTAATCAAGAGAAGTAAAATACACATAACAAAATTGACCTAAAATTTGTATCAATAAACCAAGATCCATACCAATGCAAATCTCTATAGCATATCCCCCTTTAA
>LOEQ01002513.1:105184-141578 GCA_001685075.1 Bramus lutescens
AATCTCTATAGCATATCCCCCTTTAAATGTAAACAAACATTTATAAACAATATTAGTATTAGGGGTGATATTTACAAGCAACCTCTTGGGGAGGTCTTGGTCCATCAAACCATATTAGTCTGGAAGCAATCCACAGGTTTTTATCCTCTGTGGAAACAAAAGAAGAACCTCTTTTCCAAACAACATATCCTTAGACCCAAATTCTGAAGTCAAGATACCTTTATAAATATACATGCTAGTTTAGCTTAGCAGCCCATACAATAAAATGTCTCTCTGTACTTAGCTCCTTCACAGACAAAAAATTCAAAAAAAACCCAATAATTTTCATAATCCAGACTCTGTCTATATTCTCCATCTTTATGTGACTTATTTGTTTTACACTGTTTCTTTAAAGACTTTACCATTTTTTTAGCCATTGACTTGTTTTTATAACTTTCTATATTCTTTTTCCTCTCTCTCCCTAGCCTACGTACATTTGTTCAACACTGTGACTCATTTAGAGGTCTTTTATGTTTGGATCTGTTCTGTTGTAATTCTTTATTGTCATGAAGAACTTTTAAAATGGTAAGCAGCTTGGTTGCAGCTGCTCTAGATTATGGCTTTGCCTCTCTCCACTTTCAAAATGGTGGACACACCATTACTGCCAGCTCTGGAACTGCCATGTAGGAGTTGTGCTCAGCACTTTAACTCTGAGAATGAGCATGCAGCACATAAACCCCTTTTATCTGAGCAACAGCTATGCCATGCAGAGCATTGTATGACTGGAGATATCTCTGTGTATGGCAGCAGGAATCTGCCGTGCTCTCCTGCCTGTGCACTCCTAGCAGTCCTGATCCTGCTACCTTCCCAGGCAGGGGTGCTAACCTGTGGGCACAGTCTCAGCTACTTTCTCAAAGGGCATACAAGTACCTGGGCCCACAAAGCCCATTCAAGTGCTCCATAGCCAAACCTCCCAAAAGAGCCAGAGCTGTTTGTGCTGGTGGACCAGGAAGCCACCGTTTTTGAAACCATGGCTTTTTTTCCTGCTACCGCTGAATCAGGAAAACCTCTCTTAATGGAGCTGTGGCATGCTGCCAGCAAACAGCAAGAAGCTGTGTTAAACTCTGTATTTTTGTGTCTAGAATTCTTTTCCAAGCCCTCTCAGGTTTTAAGTGGATTTTAGTCAAGCACACTGGTGCTAATCTGTTGGAGGAGGGGCTGCTTGTTTGTTCATGGCTGCTTAGCCCCAAAATACTCACACAGACATTGTATTAATTAAATCACTGCTTGGCCCATTAGCTCTAGCTTCTTATTGGCTAACTCTTACGTCTTAGTTTAACCCATTTCTAGTAATCTGTGTATCACCAGGAGGTCGTGGCCTACCAGTAAAGTTTCAGTGTGTCTGTCTCCAGCGGAGGCTCCATGGCTTCTCTCTGCCTCCTCTTCCTTTCAGTCTAGTTTTCCCCCACCTACCTAAGTTCTGCCCTATTAACAGGCCAAGACAGTTTCTTTATTAACCAATGGTATTCACAGCATACAGAGGGGAATCTCACATCACACTACCCTGCAGTTTAGAGATTTTGCTTTTTGAACATAAATGTGAATCATAAACCAGAATCTTAACATTCCCTTTGTCCCAAAGCCTCGGAGCTTATCCAATATTTTGCATGCTTTGGCATTGTACTTCCTTTCGCTCGACCCTGCCAGTACCTGGCTAACAACAGCCCCAAGTCTTTCATTTTATGAATTTTATGCATAGACTTTGTATATGAGTAAATCAGTCTATCTTGGTTCTGTTTATTTAATTTTACAGAACTCTTTTAAAAACAATCTCCAAAATGGTAATAGAACTGTTGTCATTTTTGTCATAAATTATGTTTTCAGCATGTTTTAAGTCAATAATTCCAAACTATGGTTGTGTTGCAGGTCTTTATTCTCATTGTTAAATAATAAACAACAAATGAATGAATAAATAAGTAACTCAAGGAACAGTGGAATTTTAGATGCTGAAAAGTGGGTCAGGTAAATGGAAAAGTCACAGGGACAGCGATGATCCACCTGGTGTGTTAAGTGGGACAAGGAAGGAGAGCAGGGGCCAGTGGCACTGAAGGGGTATTCTAGCTGTGGGCCATTTGTAATTCTAAGGAATGGACAAACATATTATGCTTCTCCCACTATAACATACTGGGGGACTTATACTTAATTTTTTTCTTATTATGTTATTTGAAGGACAAACTCATTCTTCAAGGTAATTGCTTCAGGGCCTGAGGGCTCATGTAACTTGTTTAATCGTGATTGTTATTTGATAGCATAACCTGGTAATCACACTATCAAAAGTTGGATGATTATCCAGGAGACACACTAAGCAAAGGCCTTTGAAGGCTAGACTGACAAAAACCTAACACTGTTCTGTAATAACATGGTCTTGAATTTAAGCAGTGGTGGATTTTTGTTTTCTAGTCTCAGTATTAACAGAGGAAAACAACAACAGCAAAACTGAGCAGCTGTTAAGCTAACAGTTGTTTGAAGTAATTCTGGATAAGGTTCTCAGCCTGTGTAGAGAAGTGTGTCTGTCCTTAGAAGAGCCCATCCTTCTCAATCAGGCAAGAATCACAACTTCTGCCTGAGAGAGAGAAACAAAATGGCCTCTTGGGCACCATTGTTGCCAGAGGGAGGAGACAGGGTAGTAGACAAGTAGGAATAAAAGGTCAAAGGGCAAAGCAGGAAGTAGGCTGCTAAGTTTAGTAGATAGTGGCTCATCCAGTCTGAGCACTTGGAGTTACTACCTCCTTAAAGCCTTCCCAAGAATAGATTCTGTCTTCTGAAAGCACATGATAGGAATGTGTCTGGAAAAGCAGGTGCCTGACCTGTGTGGTGCTGAATTTCCTAGGCCTTGAGAGCAGCCTGTGGAGACGGAGAAGTCCGTGCAACATGCTACCCTTGCCCTGGATTCTACAAATACTTTCTCTCGCCCTGTCTCCCCACCCACTCCCCTCAACACTGCTCACGGAGCTCCTGCCTGTGTGTTCCATTTGTATGTCCCTCTCACTATTAGTTGTCTTTATTCCCCTTTACAACCACCTCTGCTCCTTTAGAAGACACGAGTACAGCTCATTTGAGCCTAATCTCCCACTCAGCTCCAGGCTCTCTTGTAAGATACACAGTGCCCGGATGCCCAGGGTTGCCAAGCATGGGAGCAGATCCTCTAACAGACACACTGGACACATGCTCCATGCACCATATTCACCATACACTACCACACAAATTGCATTCTACACACACACGCATACATCACCATATATTACACAAATAGCACACTCAGCATATACTGCATGAAAATATCTTACATATACTACATACTACATACACATGTATCAGAACACAGCAAACACATATATCTCATTAACATATACCACATACATTACGGTACACACAGTACATAATACATGCATGCACACCACACATCACAGACATGATATACATCTCACACACACACACACACACAAACGTATCACCACACCATAGCAGACTCAGGATTTAACCTTGAGCCTTACCACACTACACCACACTGTCATTTTGCAATAAGAAGTGGCAAGATCGAGTTCCAAATCCCTAAGACCCCTTTCATTTCTGTATCTGCGTGATTTGTCTCTTTTTTGCTATTTAAATAAATAAGGGTTTTTTTTTACCATGTTTATGCAGATTGAGTTAAATAGAAAATTTACCCAGACTTGTTTTTAAGAAAGGTTATGAATGAAATGAGCCTACAAGTATAAAGTACAATCAGTATTTTTTCTTGTCAAGATTCTAAGTCTTGTGGGACTCCTGGTTATGAGGCTGAGCTGCATTCTTTGAGTTGTCTGCTATAGGAAGCAATGCCGGGGGTGGAGGAAAGCTGGAAATAGGTCTGGAATAAGAAGGGGCTATAGAGGCTTCCAGTCTGAGCAGATCCTCAGAGATCAAAACCTTTTGCCCACAACTAGGCCATAGTCCAACATGAGCTTCATGCATTGGAGAACTAAGCTGGTAGAGTGACTCATGGTAGGGAACAGGCTTTATCTGAAGCTTCAAGGGTAGTACAGGAAGAGTCCCAAGGGTGGCTTTCCTGGATAGGAACGAGTGAAGCAGAACTGCTGGTGTTCATGTCCCGCGTCTGTGGACACAGCCCATGATGCTCCCAATGAGCTCATGTCCCATTGGAGGCTGTATTCATTTGTTTCCTCTTTTTGCCTGCGGCCTCCACACAGTAATGGTTCACTGGTAGAATCTGCAACTGACTACTGGTCAGCTCTCATTCTGAGCAGACCAATTACCCAAGCTGCTATGTGCTTATGAGGGACAGACTTGAGCTTTGTTTTTATAAACCAAGTTTTGCAGAGTTTTTTTTTCTGTTTTAATACTTAAGAAAGCACAGTGATACTCTGGCTAATATGACACTAGGAATCCTTTGAAGTGATCCACCTAGAAATATCCAGAATTCTCATAAAACAGTAAGCTACTTCAGACTCTACTCTCATGATAAATGCACTTTATTTATAAGACAGTTGCAGTTCCTTTATTTTTTTTTCAAGACTACATGAATCATGGCATTAGTTTTTAAATGTAAAATGCACTGGAAACTATAACATATACTTAACAAAATTACCCAGTGTGTTTCCTGTGAATGGTACCCAACTCCCTTTCTCTTCTGTCTGACAACAAGAGTGCTCTTGCCCAGAAAATCATCACTTCCCTTCACTTGTATTTGACTGAAGACAGACAAGGATGCTGGGTTTCCTAAGGTATGGTGTTCAGCTCATCCAACATGATATCACCTTAAAGATGATTGCGGCAATTTGTTTCCTAGTGCTGTGAAACCACATGCTTTCCCCAGAAATTCAGGCCACATTTGTAGAGCTGTCTTTTGTGTGCCTTTTATTATTGTAAAGAGATGGCCCATTTTAAAATTTAAAACTACAGAAAACACACAAAAAACTAGAATTATATCTGATTTGTCAAGAAATAAAGGAAAATGATTCCTTCTCCCTCTTCTCTGTATTATTGAAATAAGAATATATGGTTTGAAATCACTCATGATCTTAAAACTCAAGGCTAACTATTGATAATGTTCAATGTTGTACCTAATCACACACTGTGCCTTCTTTTAATGATTCATCCACACACTGTACAGTGGAATATTGTCTTTTAAGTATCTTATTGTTCATGTACTGCTGAAACTGTCCCTTAAACTTTGAGCTTAAGTAGACTTTTAAAGATCTGAAGATTATGTATTTGCTTATTAAAGGTACACATCATCGTAACTTGGCTATCGCTTGAATACAAATTATTCAATAAAAAGCATAGAACAGATGAGAGGAAGATTCTGATGAAATTTACATTTTCTCTGACTTGTGTAACCTCTGGCAGATGGTCCCCAACTTACTGTAGTTAGGCTTCAGATTTTTCACATTTGCTGTGGGGTAAAAGCAATAAACATCTAGCGGAAACTACACTGTAAATATTGAATTAGGATGTTTACCCGAACTAAAAATTAACAACATAACCCTCTTTGGGTGCTGAGCACCAACCAACAATTCATACCCAGCCACATGATGTCCAACAACAACAAAAAGTGGATCCCCNNNCCCCCCCAGTGAGCTGCGTCACTAAGCTAGATGAATGCTAGGTGGAGGTATTAAAATGCACATTCAATTGATGGTATTTTCCTCTTTGGATCAGCTCATTGGGGTTGGTGTCTATTGTAAATGGGAAAGGACTTGTATACGTGCAAACGTTTGTGTACATATATACAAATATGCATTATCATTTACATCTACTTTGCATCTTCTTAATGTGCTCATTGCATGTGACAGAATACTGGAAATCATTTTTCTTTCCCCCCCAAGTCTTATCATCATCCCTCATCCCAAAGGAGAAGTACTCCATGAGAGCAAGGACTTTAATACCCTCTTTTTATCCACTCTAGAATCTAGAATTGTACCTGATATGTAACAACTCTTCAGCAGGTGAAGGTGTAAGTCATAAACAATCCCACACCAGTTGGGATTCAAATGGGTATTTATTTTAAGGGTAAAACTTACAAAACACCAACAGTCATCAAAGAAACCTAGTCGCCAGAAGTGGAGCCGGAAGCCAGAGAGCGAGCAGAGGGCAGCTGCTNGGATTCAAATGGGTATTTATTTTAAGGGTAAAACTTACAAAACACCAACAGTCATCAAAGAAACCTAGTCGCCAGAAGTGGAGCCGGAAGCCAGAGAGCGAGCAGAGGGCAGCTGCTGCTTTTTTAAAGAGAGGGAGACCACGCCCCAATGGTCTGGTATCTCAGCGGCTATTGGCTGAAGGAGTGGAAGGAGCTCCCGCAACAAGCAGGGTGCTGTGTGAGAATTTTGGCCATCCTTTAAGTTAGCATTGTCAGTTAAATTAACATAGCCTAAAACCATATCAAAATAGAAAAATCTCAGTTGAGTAATTGTCTATCACATTGTAAGTATGGTTTTAAGGGATTTTAACACCGTCCTTAGGCTGGTGACTCTGGAAAACATAAGAAAGTCAGCTGAACATCAGCCTTAAACAAGGCAGCAAGCAGTGTCCCTCCGTGGTTTCTGCTTCAAGATTCGTCTCTGAGTTACTGCCCCAACACTCCTCAGTGATGGACTATGACCTAAAAGTGTAAAGCAAAGGAACTTTAAATTGGTTTTAGTCAGTGTTGTATGTATTATACAGTAACAGAGAATAGAGCGGCCACATACATGCATACCTATGTGAGGACAGTCATCTCTTGATCGCCATAAGGGAATGGGTCCTGAATCCCCTTGAAAACGTTAAAATCTGTAGATGCTCCATCCCTTAAATAAAAGATCACAACATTTCCCATGACATGCCATATATTTCTCTATTCCTACTATCATTTCTAGATTCATTATAATTCCCAATACAACACAAATATATGATTAGTTATTGTGCTACATTGTCTAGGGAGCTGTGGTAAGGAAAAATATTTGTCTATTTTCAGCACAGGTATAAATGTTTTGAAACATTTTAAAAGTACATTTGAATCTGCACATGTGGAACTTTTGGACACAAAGGGTCAGCAGTGTGTGTGTTGGTGAATATACTGCTAACTAGCATGTATATACCCTTAAATATCACAAAGAATTGCTCCAAGGAATGAACCGAAGAAGGCATCTTAAATTGATTGGAAAAACTCTAAATGTCTCTGCAACAAAAATGTATTTGCTCTATTGTTAGAGAAGGATTATTAGAGGAGGCTGTTAGGCCAAAGGCTGAACTTTGGAGGAAAAGGTAAAGTTTGGCCAGGCAGAGAAAGCAGAGCTGGTGAAATAAACAGAAAAGGTCAAAGGCATACCTCAGGCAGTTCTTGATTGCTCTTTGCAGAGAGAGAGAGAGAGAGAGAGAGAGAGAGAGAGAGAGAGAGAGAGAGGAAAGATACCCTTTCCCACTCCAGATACAAGCTTACTATAAATTAAGGGATGTCTCATTCTAATTATCATCGAAATCCCAAAAGTTCAAGCCCGTGGCACTTCCAGGCCTAAGGCCAGTGTGTTTAACCTAATGACCACATTAGTGATTCCCTGAGCTGGCTCTGTCGTGGGTTTAGACAAGGACACATGCTAGAAACTTAAGATTGCATAGTTGCCCTTCTATCCTTCTTTTAGAGGATAAAAGGGAATTTTACGTCTTATACCCTCAGCTTCTCGTCCTCTGTCCCACACACAATTATTACTGTGTTTGGCATGTTGAAAGTAAAACACACATATTCACAAGGTTTACATGCACGTTTCTATATAGGGCAGGTGCTTTCCAGTCAGTCACCCCATCGTCGCAAGAGTGATTAACATTCAAACAGGGAGTGTTTCCAATAGCTGTTATTTCAGCAGCAGTGTTTTGAATTCAGCTTGGTACTTTTGCAGCTGGGCTGTGTGTAAGCCAACCTTCAAGGCTGGTGAGCACACCTTCCATCCAGCTTGGACTACATCAAACTAAGCTTCTGTAAAGAGACATCAATTACAACTCTTTTGAAGGGGTTTAAAATGTAATCCAACAGTGCTGCTTAACTAAATGAATCCCAGGAAGTGATCTCTGGTGAATTAATAGCGCGGTGTGCAGATGAGTTGCTATGACTCTGAGTTAATGACTGGAGAAGATCAAATTAATTACAAGTGTCTCCAAGGAGTTTTCTGGAGGAATTCTCCCTTATCAGTGGAAGTCCGTTTAACCCTTCCTGTTCAAAAGCCCATGCATTTTCTAATTGCTAAGATATCAAATAATAACAGGAAGAAAAAGGTGTCTGTCTTCTCCTTGGAAGTGTAGGTTTCAGATGTATCAAAGCATCCCTCCCCACCGGGAGGGAGAATTCTTGTGAAGACCGATTCACCAGGCCCTTTTCAGAGGCTGGAACCCAGCTGAGTTTGTGTTTGACCCACCATCTGAATTCCCTTGGCAAGGATCCACAGGAGATTTTCATGACGGTTTTATAGTTAAAATGTATCCAAGAAAGAACTTTAATTGGGTTTGGAGGATAGCCATATGAACAGGGTCAGATATGAGTCTGTACTGATCAGGATACAGGGTTCAAAGGGATGATCAACATGACTGCATCCCATGAGGGTGCAATAAAGGTTGAACATCCCTAATCTAAGACCCCGATATCCAAAATGCTTCAAAATCTGATTACTAACATAGCTCTTAACTTGGAAAATTCCACACCTGACTTCACATCATGGGTCACAATCACAATATAGGCACACTGAAAACACAGCATAAAAATTTACCTTCTGGTTAAGTGTATAGGATGGATATGAAAGTAATGAATTTTATTTTTAAACTAGGGTCCCATTCCCTCCCAAATATCTCATTATAACACAGAGACATGAACAGTGAAACCATTTTGCATTGTGTATATATAGGATAGGAGATTACAAGATGAGAATTTTCACAAAAGCTGCTGAAGAAGCCAACTGGTCCAGCCAACCACAGCAGGACCACACTCAGGCCACACTTTCTGCTCCATCCATCAGGTTCTGCAAGAATTACCCTTATCCCAGCCCTGGCTTTGGCTCTCTGCACTTCCCAGTAGTAATTTTTTTGAAGTGAAGACTCTTTAATTTATGATAATGTGCTTTTAACTTTATTATCATTATGCTGAAAAAAATTAATGGTTACTAATAGCGGTAAGCTTACTGAATAACATAATAGGAGTAAGAAGGCCAAAATGCAAAAATCTAAAGAAAATCAAATTGAAAATGAGAGGTAAATGACAATGCGTGGATAAGACAGCCTTGCACACATAGACATTCACAAGATCATATTGTGACAAAAATAAAGAGAATTTTCCTCCTGGACCCTCAACTCTTCAAATACAGCAGTGTCTTTTTCTAGTCTTCCTACCTCTGAGCACCTTCTCTTCACCATTTTAGAACGATCTATGATAGCCATGCTTTTGATTTTGAATGTGTGAGTTTAGTAAGAATATAAAAAGGCAAAGTGAATGAATAAATAGCAAAAGTTAGATAAGTAGACAGACAGACAGACAGACAGACAGACAGACAGACAGGGAAGCCCCTCGAGGGAGCTGGTGGGAGCTCCTGGTTGAGAAAGTCTCAGAAGAGAATTTCAAGTAAAAGAACAAATAGCAGAGATAGACAATATCACTGAATTAGGTACCCGTAACATCCAGCAGAAATGGACTGGGGAAGTTGAGGCAGCCAGCTAGAGACCCTGGTTGAGTTTCACCTCCAGAGAAAAGCTTCCCATGGCTGAACTTCCAGCTTCTTTTACGTCAGGGAGTAAACAATGGCAACCTTTGTGGGAAATGGATTATTTAACTGTAGCTGTTTCCAAGGGTGTTTTCACTGTTGGTCTGTTTTGATGCTCTCTTCCCTTCCTGTCACAGAGTTAGAGGAGGGTCCATCACCAGGAAAGCAGCATTAGACGACGCTTTGAGACAAGCATGTTTGATAAAGTGTGAGTGTATCATTCTACTTCAGAGTCAGCTTCCCAGCTAGCTCATACAGCACATGAAAATTTATTAATATAATGTACATTACAGACCCCTTGTGTTCAGGGCATGAGTTAATGTATATGTGTGTTTGATACATATGCACTAAACAAGCCACATATTGGGCCTAGTAAGGCAGCAGGTACCCCAGACCTGTTGCTTGTCATTGCACACCCTGCAAAGGTTTGCTTTGTGCCCAGTCCTCATCACATTCTGAATTTGCATAGTCTTAATAAGCACTCCCTTTTCAAAAAAATCTGTCTAACTGATAAGCAATAGCTGGGTTTTATTTAAACTTCTGCTTTAACTGAGACCATACTGTTAATCAGAATTAGTAGTATGATAGCATTATAATTCCCATTTTTTTAAAACATATTATTCTCAATGCAAGATTTTCCTATTCCTAGCCCCTTGTCTCTCTGTGAGTTTTAAATAAATAGAACCAGTCATGTACAGTTTGCTTGTGGGTAGACTCTGTATGCACAGAATGTGTGATCCACAAGGTATATCCTGTCGCAAAGCTGAACTTCTTTGCATGAATTCCAGAATGAACTAGCTCTTGGAAACTTCCTCAGTTTCAGGCTCTGCAATAACATGCTGCGTATTGTTTTTAATGTGTCTTCTGCATAGGGAGATGTAGCAGCAGAGTGTGAAAGTCATGGCGTCACATGCTAGAGTGGCTGATTTTGTTGCTGCTCCAAAGTCCATCAAAGATAATGGAAAGTAGATAAAATAAAATCACATTGCCCATTCCACACTCACCTGAGCTGGAATGGCGATGCACGGACACTAATTGGAGCCGGTTCAGATCTGCCCAGTGTTATCTTTCTGAATACTCAGCCTTCGGAAGCAATCGTACAAAACATGACAGGGCGATTGGCTGACACCAGGGAAAGGACAGGAGTCTGGGAAGTACCCAGGCGAAAGGAGCTTGATGACTTTCAGCTAGTTTTTTTTTTTTTCTAGCAGAGAAAGAGAACAGTTGTTAAGTTGCTCAAGCAGAAGGGTGCGGAGGGCACTCCAAATGGCAGTGTTTAAAAGGCTCCTTTGTCACTTTGTGTTCCCTTAGAATAATACGTGGGGGGGGGGCAGGAAAGCTAACGCAGGGCCAACCGGGCACAGTGAAGCACTGCCCTGACCCAGTGTGACTCTCGGATGTTCTGCCAGACCTTGCGTTCCGGAAAACTCTTTTGATGATGATCTCAGCTGTAAACCTTAAATCTACTTTACATAGAAATCCAAATAACGTTTTATACAGAGTCACACACTGCGTTGTCCAGGAATGCAACTGTGACTGGCGTCAGGGGAGAGCTCATCTTTGTTTAGTTCATGGTTTCTGTGGTTTCTGGATGTCAGCTCCTGTGTTGCTGTGGTGTTTGAACTGTCATCTCCATGTGCCTAGGTCCTTCTCCTTCTCACACGTTTCTGTTAGACCCACCACTGAGACTTCCCTATAGTCACATCTAGCTTTTCACAGATGGAAAAGCGTTTTATTTTAAAAAGAAATCTTTTTCTCATTTATCCTCTCTGAATATATTGATTACTTTGAATTTTTAGGAAATGCAGAGGGAGGTAGGATAGACTCTCGGAATTCAGGTTGATAGGGGAGTCTTATTAGATGTTACAAAGAAATTGTCCTTGATGTGATATGGTTGAGAATTTCTCAAGGAAACAGAACAAAAGCCCAAGCTGTCAGTAGGTAAGATTCATATTGAGCCAGGCCCAATACCAGCCACCTGTAGCACAGGACCTATCCCATTTCAATGGTCCATCTTGACATCAATAAGTCACATAGTTATGTGCAAGGGACTCTGCTTGCCCGGGAAGTGGTCCTCCTTTCTTCTCAGACTCTTCTATCTCAGGCCCTCTAAGGGGCCTCATCTTAGACTTAAGACTTGGGTGCTTAGTACACCCTCTTCCGATAGCCTGAGCCACCCTAGTGCCTGATGCAAGACTCCTTCCTCTTTAATTGTCTGGCACAAAGCAGGAACTTGCAATGTGCTACTGCGTATCCTTTTTAGGAGATAAATGCAGCAGCAGACGGGGAGAAGCCTCATCCTGGCCACACTGTCTTCATTTTTGTTGCTACTGCCAAGTCTATCAGAGACAAAATAGGCGAGGTAAAGTCAGGTGACCCTAACCCTGTCTGGCGGTGAGGGGCTGAGAGGGAGTCAGGTGACCCTATTCTCAATTCACCAAAACTGAAATTTCAATGCTAAGATGAAATAGGTATAAACACTCAGTATCTTTCAAGGGGAAGCGGGGGAGAACATTTTACCACATAGGAACTAAAACACCAAGCACTAAGAGTAGAGTTCACGAAGTGTGGAAGAGAATGCCCAGCAGCCCACCCGCAACCTTGTTTGTTTCTCTCATCTTTCTTCCTATGTGAAATAGCTTGCCTCACATTCCAGGAGTGGCACCATGGCAAGTCCCCTCTCCAAGGCTTGACGTCCTCGCATGTGACATGTGGTTAGCCACCTCTACCTGTAGATCTCCTTGCGAGGCTGATGAGAGAGTGAGAAAACGATGCACCAAGGACCTTTTTTGGTGCTGGTGGGGCATGAGGGATTGAGCCTGGGCTTTCCACAGGCTAGGAAAGCACCCTACTCTTGATCTAACCTCAACTCCCCTTTTTGGTGTGTTTTCCTTTTAACACAGGATCTCACTAAATTACTCAGTTTGGTATGGACTTGAGATCTTCTGAGCTCAGCCTCCCAAGTGTTTTGAATTTCAGGCCTGAGTCACCAGACCGACCAGGCTTTGCTTGTCTGCTTGTTTCGTTTGCTGACTTGCGACAGGACCTTGTTGTACAGCCTAGGCTGGCCTCGTCCTTCAAAGATGCTGGGATTGCACACCTGGGCCACACACAAGGCCCGAAAAGCACTGTTGTAAGCTCCCTGCATATATAAATGTACTGTCCTCAAAACAGTTCTGAGTTATAGGTGAGCAAACAGAGGCATGTACAGTTTAGAGAATCTGTCAAAACCCTGTGGGCAGACTACAGGAGAGTGAAGCTTTTTAATCTATTATCATTTTGTGGAAACCCATTTAGGAAATGGTAGCTATTATTGTCACTGTTGTTCATCCTCTTTCTTACTCCTACTGAGTGAAGAGAAAAGGAAAGGACACAGCCTCTGTAATGGAAAAGTTAAAGTGGGACTTCCGTGCCACATACAGGCTCTCTCTGAATCTTGTCCTGTCACTGAATTAGGCTATGAAATAGCGTTCATCCTTCATGGCCACTATGAGACTTGGGGTTGACAGAATTCCCTGCTACACAACTTTATTTTCTTAGTGATTATGGAAGCTATATAATCTCATATTCAAAACATTAGCTTTTTTGTCCCAACTGCTAATAGATTCAAGCTAGCAGGTTAAATGGTATTTCTTCTATAGGCTCAACAAGGTAACTATATTTTAATAGTTTCTGAAATCCCATCTTCCTTGATGATTCTGAGATTCCATTTCAAAATCATGGGTTAGTTAATTTCCTATGGCACCCCCCCCCGAGAACATAAAACAACCTCATCTCCAGCTGTGAGCCAGTAAAGTCCGAGGCCACCTGGCAAAGCATCCTTTGTATTTGCCTAAATCAAGTGCTGGCCAACCAGGACTAGCAGGCTGGAGCCAGTCTTCTACCTGATATGTATACCTGCAAGTGGAGATTTTACTCTTTTATTCCATTTTTGAAACATGAAAGAAATCAAAAAGAAAGGAGTCTTTCATGATACATGAAATGGCAATAATTAGATTGCAGTACACGCAGGTAGCCTCACTGGAACTGGGCCTTGGCCACTCATTTGAAAGTCATCTATTGCTGCTTCTGCAGCCCTGGCTGAGGTGACCCAACTCAGCAGAGACACTTTGTGGTGTTTTGTAGATGCTTGCTGACCCCGGATTGATTACATAGAAAGAGATAAAGAAATCCAGGTTTTTTGTATGTTTTACAAAGAAATTCAGATACTGTCCTGTGTCCAATCAGTGAAACAAATAACCTTCATGACCAGGCAGTGGCCCCCACAGTCAAGAAATTATAGGAGGCCCAAGGCCTGGGATTGTATCTGCAAAAGTGGCTTGGCAGCTGTGTGAGCCATGGGGAGCAGCTGATTATCACAGCAGCACAGCCTTCACAAAATTCCTCTCTCATGACTCAGGAAATCCAGGGTGTGCCATCTGCTCCCATCAGTGGCATGCCCAGAGGCTCCATTTCAAACATTAGCTCTGCCACAAGAATAATTTGTTGTAAGGTGGGGATGGGGTATCCAGGAGCAGTTCAACTGGCCCTTGACTTAGTTTTATTTCCCCTTTTAACTAAAAAATCCTGGAAATGGAAATGTGTGTTTTCAACAAAACCAATTTGCAGAGCAAGAGAAGAAACAGAACATTTGATTAGTTCTGACCAAGTCAGGGGTTGGATTCACCAGATCCATAGGGTCATGAAGAGGATGAGGAGCCAGGTGTGTGTGTATGTGTGTGTGTGTGTGTGTGTGTGTGTGTGCTGTTATATTGTATTATGAAAACGTGCTTCTGAAAAATGCATAGATTTTAAGGTATATTTAAATATGTGGTGGCTACCTAGAAAAGTGAGGGGTAAATCTAGACACCCTAAAGCGACAAAGAAGAGGCTATTCTGTAATTCTGTTGCTGTTTGCATGGTGTTTATAAGGAAAATGTAATACCTAGACTGATACAGAGAGATGCCATAAATACCAATAGAAATTGGCTAAAACGTAGTCAATTCATGGCCTGTATAGTTAGAGACGAGAGAAATCTAGGCTGACCCCACCTTCCCAACCATTCAATGCAGCTGGAAGAACCATGCCTATCAACTTCATCCTGTCTTCCTCTTGTGCCAGGGGATCCTCTCATCTTCTTTCTTTATCAGACTAGAAGCCCTTGGAAAGCAAGGTCATATTTTATTCATAGTAAATTCAAGTGCTAAAGCCAAAGCTCTGGTAGCTATCCAGTAACTCAATGTTTACCGAAGAAAAGCAAAGACCTAGTTAGCTCTACTTTGGAAATAAGGAGGTGCTTCCCACTGAGTACAGAACTCTCTGGAAATAAACATGCTAAGAAATATATAGCTGTAGATAATTGTCTTTGTAATTGTAGTCTCAAGATTAAGTTTCTCCAACTTTTATTAAATTTGTATCAACACAGTAAGTAGATTTGCTGAGCTGAACTTTGGCATCTGTATTGACATGCTTTTTAGAAGAAAACCCTTTTGTGAAGAAAAGACAATGCTAAAGTGGAGGCAATTTATTCACCAGCAGTGTGCTTCTGCTTTTGTACACTTCTTCCACTTCTTGGCACTAGGCTTCTATTGTAGAATAAGCAGTAATGTGGCTCTAGTCAAATAACGAGGAATGAGGAAGTCGGAGCATGATCTTCTGGGATTCCTTGACCCTAAGGATGCACTATAATCTTAAACAATCTCTAAACATCTTGGTAAAGGAAACATAGGGTAATATTGGCAGAATGTATGGGAATATAATATTTTATAGGCTCTTAACCAACAAGTATCAACTTGAGCAAGCCAGAGACAAGAGGATAAAAAGAAGTCCCAGGTTTTCCTTAAGAAATTCAAAATAACAGCCCCACCCTAGGAAGTAGACTCCAATTCTTCTCCATCACTCCTACCTCTGAGATTTGTGGCTTTTGACGAAAGGAAAGATCATGAACAATGATCAAGTCAAGAAGGTTAGTACTGTGGTCAATGGTTGAGCTCATTGTTCCTACTGTGATGCAATGAAAGTGTTCTATTTCTTTATAGTTTCCCCTCCCTTAACCTTATTTAAGTTTAAGGTAAACTTAAATTGGGAGACATTCTACAGTATTCCTGGCCAATGCTCTCTTGAACTTTAAGTTTATACATAACACAGAAGGATTAAGAACCTGGTCCAGAGGTAGGAGAGTAGACAACTGACTATAGGATGGAAATCTACATCTGATCCTCAGACAAGAGGGTACTCATGAAAATTCAAAATGAAAAGGAAGAGCATCATCAAAGAAGCAAATAAAAAATAATTCCCTGTTGTGGAGTAATCTTCGTGCACACTGTGAAAATGTGTCTTTGCCAAGATGCCTTCTGATTGGTTTAGTAAAGTGCTGAATGTCCAATAGCTAGGCAGAAAGAGGTTAAATGGGACTTCTAGGCAGACAGGGAGGAAGAGGAGATAATTTGAGGTACAGGAGAGATGCCAGAGGACACAGAGAGGAAACAGAAGATACAAGATGGAAGAGAGGTAGAAAGACATAAGGAGAAATATAGATTAATAGAAATAGGTTAATTTAAGTTATAAGTGCTAGTTTGAAACAAGCCTAAGCTGAGACCAAGCTTTCGCAATTAATAAGAAGTCTCCATGTTATTTGGAAGCTGGCTGGAGGGTCAGTGAAAGACAAATTACAGCTCCCAGCAACTTGTTAACTTCCTCAATGAAAGGATTTAGATTTAGAATCCACTTTATAGAAGTCTGTGGTAACAATAGCAGTATAGTGCTAAAGCAATGAAAGAAAGTATAAGTTTACACACTTAAAATATTATTGGAACATAAACTACAAAGAGTAAAAGGAATGACAATTTTGTATGTTTACCACTAACAAATTTGACTTACTTAAATAGCATATTCAAGGATTTGATGACCTCCTCATTTCAGTTTCAAACTTCTCTCCATAACATGCCTTTCTGTTCACTAGTATTTAATTTGAGCTATCCATATATAAGGTTCTCTTTTAATATATAGCAAGCAGTATTGTGCTTCTGTATAAATAATAAAATTTATGAAACGGTTGAATTTTAAGTAAACCTGTGTAGGTAGGAAGTCTTTCTCAATCTCCCAACTAACACATCTGCATAACTAGAAAAGCACATATCATGGAAACTTCAAGCACCAGAGCCTTGGCTTCTACCCTGGGGGAGGATGAAGCCTATAGGAGCTCAAAGGTTTGCCATCAGCAACTGAGTGGAAACAGAACCAGGGGAAGGGAAAAGATTGATGCCCTGGTTAACTTTCTCTTTCACAAGTTCCATTATCCCTGTGGCCAGTGAGGCATTCTGCTGGGATTCTGTGGAAACCAGGCTATCGTATAAGACAAAGTGGGAACTGTGGATGAGCAAAAGCCCCTGAAGGTTCGCCCTGTAAGAGAAACTCTAGGAAGCATAGAAGTGCATTTCAGAAAGATCCCTGGCACAGAATCAAAGGACATGCCACCATTAGAGTGTGACCAGAAACTATAAATAAGCTGCCCTGAGAGACCTGGGTCCTGGAGGCACAGAGCAATGGCCCCAGGCCTGACTGTAGTATCTTAGTGCATGGTTGAAGGTGAGGCAAATTTACTTAACTGTGCTTCTCTCCAGAGTGATCAGACAAGCTGCATGGCCCAGGCTACAGCATGCTATCTGTCCGCTTCTTACTTAATGAAGAACTCACACTCTAATGCTGTACACATGAGGGTGCGGTGAATGAAGGGTCCTCAGTGGGTTCTGATTTGACTTCCAGGGCCTCCTCGTAGATTACAGTCAGGCCAACCTGAACACACATGTATGCAAGTATGCTTGCCCCAGCTATTACATTATTGCCCTAAGACCTGTCTTACTAGGTTTGCTGTTACAAACAAATATCTACCTAGTGGGTTTTGAGAGCAGGAAGATGTCAAATGTCAAAGAGCCAGTCCCTGGTGAGCCTGCTTGTTGCATCATCCATGGCAGAAGGTGAGAGGTATGGGGGAGGGAAAGAGGACAACAAATTGAGCGCCCAATCTCAGGGTCTTTATAATCAGCTTAGTCCATTCATAAGAACAGCCCTGCATGGCTCAAATACCCACCATGAGGCCATATCTCTCAAGTTCGGTGAGTCAGAGATTAAGCTTCCAACACAAGAACTTGGGGAAATCACTCAAACCATACATAGCAGGGCCTTTATTTTTCATGATTAGTGGTTGTTCTATTATCACTATAAGAAATCCATTTAAGAAACTCATTTATAGAGTGATTCCGTGTCTATGCTCTTTCTTCCTGTCCATATCCAGAAGCTCCCCAGCACTGAAATGAACCTGTTGCCATGCACACATGCAGCTCTGTCCAGAAGAATCTCTGTGTGTTTCATTGTGCCTGTTTACCTTTCACAGTCCAGTTGTCACTACCCACAGGCCCCTTAGACTAGAGAGCAGAGACTTCACCCACCTTCCCCTCGTCACCAGCCGCTTCCAACCCTGTGAATGACCACATTCTAGGCACTCCACCTCTGAAGGAGCACCAGAGTTACCTTTTTCTCCTTAATCCAACTCATGGTATTTGGGGGTTTTGTTTATTTGTCGCGACAAAGCCTTGCTCTGTAGTCCAGACTGGCCTCAAAGTCAAGCTCTTTTGCGTCTGCACCCTAAGTAATGGGATTCACAGGCACACCACTACTAGGATTAAGAGTCCTCAGCCTCCCAGTTACTCCCGTTGTTAAGAGTCTCTCTCAACTGCCTGTCATGGTCTGCGCATACTGGGTTAACTCCAACCACTGCTCTGATGGCCCCATGTTCCTCCTGCTATCTGTGCCCTTCTCTAGCACCCAGTTTCTCACCTGCAGAGCCTCTGCCTTCATGTCACCCTATCCACCAAGCATCTACTCTAGTGCTGAGACTAAAGCAGATGCCAGCCGCCAGCATTCCCAGACATGTGAAGGGGCCCCAGCCTGGAGGTTACATGACATTGATGTGACGTTGGCTTCATTCAGTGATTTTGTAAGCCTTACTTTCCATACCATAAAACAAGAGAAAGATAACCATGCCCCCTTCAAATGACTACAAAAAAGGGGGGGAACTGCATAACATTGGTTCCCCAGGGGCTGCCAGAAAATAAGAACCACAAGCTGCATGACCTAAAAACAGCTGAATTCATCATCTTCTGGAGGCTTGGAGTAAATAAGGAAGGTGTAGGCAGGATCATAATCCCTTGGAAAGGCCTTCTCTCTTGCTTGCTTTTAAAATTACTTGCCAGCAATCTTCTGCATTCCTTGGCGTGTAGATGCATGATGCTAAGCTTCTATCTTCAAGCAGCCACCTTCATTCTGTGGGCCCAAATATTCCCTTTATCCAGGCACCAGCATGCATTGGATCAGAGACCCCACATTTTTCAGTCAATACTTCAATATACCTTCCTGGGAGAAAGTAATCCAACCTATGTTGACAGAGGTTTCTGTTCCACCAGGTACCATAGCTGTTTAGTTCCAAATAAACACACAGAGGTCTACATTAATCATAAACTGTCTGGCTTAGTAGCTCAGGCTTCTTATTAATTAATTCTTACATGTTACATTAACTCATTCATGTCTGTGTTAGCCACATGGCTTGTTACCTTTGTCAGTGAGGGATTCTCATCTTGCTTCCTCTGTGGCTGGGTGATGACTCCAGACTGACTTTTCCTCTTCCCAGAATTCTCCTGTTCTCTTTGCCCTGCCTATACTTCCTGCCTGGCTACTGGTCAATCAGCATTTTATTAAAAATAAAACAAGTGACAGAATGAAAGACAACTGTCCCACAGCAAACCTACGACAAATAAGAAATGTGAAGTTTTGGTATATGCTGAGCCCTTGGTCCACAGTATGCACTGAGGATTTGTCTACCTGATCCTCAGATACAACTGAGGATCTGACAATCAAAGCATGTGGGGCTATTTTATTTTCCAATCTCTTCCCGAAGTGTTCACATCTAACCTCAGAGGGACCCCAGAGTCAGAAAGAATCAAAACAAGACCTTATTTTTAGAAGGTGTCTTTTCTTGGGAAATCAAGTTAAAACGCAGGGCTCTTATTCAGTGTATGCTAGTGGCCTAATCCAGTGAAAGTGATGTGGGCAGACAGAGTCACTAGGTGGATATACACCCAAGCACAGGGATTCATACAGAGCATGTCTCCGGAACTTACTTTCCTTTCAACTATGTATGGCAATTGCTGAAGAAGCATCTACAGCTGTGTGTTGGTGGTGGAAACAGTTGTGTCTATTTCTGAAGAAGTATATGTGATATATTCATTATAGGTAATTTAAGGAAGTGAATTGGATTGTGTGTTTCTTCTACGGCAAACTCTGAGTACAATAGATGATTAGATAAAATAATAGAGAAAGAAACCGAGCACAACTAAGGCAGCACATAGAACAATGCAAGCAAGAGAAAAGAAGTCAGCATATTTAGAACTTCCCCAGACTCACATGGAAAATTTGAGTGACCCTGTGTGATTACAGAGTGATTGCCCAACACCGTTTCTTCAGGATCCTGCAGTGCAGAGATTCTCATGACTTGGCAGACAGTAGTGAATTTCCAAACGTTCATGACCTTGCTAGAATTCTGATCTCTTGCCACAAAATTTCCTCGGAGGGCACTAAAGGACACATTGCAAGATAGATGCATCTCTTAAGAATCTGTTTTTTTTGCTACCAGAAAATATGGAGAAAAGCAGAAAAGACAAACACATGAAGGCAAATCTACTTAAAAATCATGAGTTTTTATTTATAGAGCTTTTTATCATGGTAACATATGCATAAGTGCTGCTATTTTAAGCATACTCAGTTACACATTTCAGGAGTACGTGCATTCACTGGTATGGGACTTTCCCATCATCCCAAACTGAACTCTATTAATTAAATAAGGGCTCCCTAGTCTTCCCAGGCCCAACTCCTGGCAACCACCACTCTGCTCTCTCAGTCTATGATTCTGACTACTCTAGGCACTTGATATAAGTAGAATTATACTGCATGTGTCCTGTAACTGGTTTACTTTATTAGCCTAATGTCCTCAAGTTTTATCCATGTTATATTATCAGACATGATCTCCTTATTTATGACCACTATTTAATAAATAAATGACACACATATAACATAAATATGTATTAACAATATATGACATGACATATATAATACAATTATACTGAATTATACACTTCCTTCTGTTATCCATCCATGTATTAGACACTGAGTTATTTCCATCTGAGTTATTGAATAAGTCATGGTTATCACTCATTCCTAAGAACCACAGATTTTTGTCAACCAAACATGGTAAAGCAATATTGTCTCTGCATAAGTCAGCCCAAGGACACAATTTATGTCCCTTTCTAACTCTTAAAAACTCAGGACCTAAGCACTCTGAAAATGTTCCATTATTCCAAAAGAAGATACTAAAGCTGGGACTAGAGAAGTGATTGCCTAAGCACTCAGCTAGTAAACGAGAAACTGGTGCTGAAAACACCACCTGTCTTCCTTTCAGTCTGAGTCTGTACCCTATACCACCACCCATGCCTTCACTAGATTAACAAGAGTTTACAATTTCAAAAAGCAAGAGGCTCCTTTGCTCACAAAACATCACAGTGAGATAAATATTTCTTCTGTGCACAAGAGATGCCTTGGTTCATGTGCTCCAGATCAGGTTGATTTCATTGAACGCATTCTAGGCTGGGCTGGTGTAACTGTAGGTGTAAATACAGACTTGTAGCCCAAAGTCTTCACAGTGGGAAGTAAATTTACAAGGAAGGGACACAATAAACTCCTGTGATCTTTAGGTTTTTCTATGGGCTTTACAGGCATGGCGGCAGCTGCTCAGAAGATAAAGGAATCTGGTGGGGTTTGCAAGGGCTGCCAGGCTCGTCTGTATTTTCTCCAATGAATGTACTGTAGGAAATTTCTCCTGACAGGTTATTACGACTGCCTTAATGTACGTATGACCAGCTGTCTGGAAAACGGTTCAAATTATGAATTGTTCATAAATATACTCTCATACTTGGTGACAGCATGTAGCAGCGCTGAACATTTAATTTGATCTTTGTTCTTTAAAAATAGGGATATTGCCTTAAGAATGGGAGTGTAATACCATATCCTTTGGAAAAAAATGTGCATCACATTTTTTTCTGAATTCTGGCTTTCAAATACCTCCTGTTTGGATTTTAATATGTTTGACATTAATATCAAAATAGGTTTGGGTTTCTCCATGCCATTTAAGGAATAATAAATAGCTTTTATTTTTCCTGAGTCAAATTAAAACAAGATGATAAAGATATGATATTAGCAGTTTTGGACACTGTCTTCTCTGACTCCAGATGAGTGTGAACCCAACGGCAACAGTGACTGGGACTGGTAAGGCAGCCATTGTGTCTCAGAGGCTAGGATTTTGGGGTCCACCAGAAGTGTGGAAGACCCATGTCTCTGCCAACTGTTGCCATAGAAATGTCTACAGAACTCCCAAGCGAGTTGTATTCAGTCCTCATTAGAGGCTAACAGCTGTCTCACTGAGAAGGAAACAGAGTCTGTTATGGTGACTTATCTGGTTCATCCAGAAGAGACCAAGCCTATGGTTCACACCTAGATTTTTGGATCCAAATCAACACACACACACATACACATACATGTACTCACACATGCATGGACACACACGCAAGGTAAACATTGAAGGATAAAAGAACAGTTATAAGGGAAAGAAATCTGAAATTATACGAAATACTGTGTCCCCATGCCCCCCCCCAATGTGGTCTTCTCAGCAACCTTCCCCCTCCCCAGTGCCTTTCTCCCTGTAGTCAGACCTGAAACCACTTTCAGGAATGCAGATGATTTTAGGACTGAGCCCAGCAAGGAGGAAGTTTGAGCCTCTGTTTGCTGCCCAGGCCACTGGCTGATTCTGCATTAGTGTTGGCTGATGGAGTGAATTAGGGAATGAGAGAGAGAAAAGTGTTTTCCCTTCCTTCCAGCATGTGTGCTTGAAGTCTTTTCTCCTGTTGGCTGTCCAGCCTTTTCCTCAGTAAGGGACTGTTAGCTCCAGAGAGTTATTGAGAAAGCTGCATGTGAGAAAATAAGGGCCAGGGGAACTGAAACCACGGTTTGTAGAATATGTAGCTGTTATGTATACTCTAGAAACATCATGCCCAGGCCAAAGACCACAAAACTATTGCTGTAGTAGAAAACACCCCATCCTGGCTCAACAGTGACACTACAGTACCAAGGACAGCATCTTAAATGGTATCATTTCGTTAAAAACATTTTTATTAATTCTTTGAGAAGTCCATGCAATGTCTTTTGATCACATTCATTCCCACTCTTTCCTGCACCACTGTGGGAATTTGGTCCAATTAGCCAAGAAGGTAAAGCAGTCTTCAGGATTCCCGCTATACTGTCCTTCTCAGATCTGGCCAATCCTCCCCAACTCCGCTTTTGCTTTAATTGAATCACTGAGTATAATTTGTGCTACACATATACATCTGGATATAGGGTCATTCACAGGGGCATGGATGACCTACCAGAGACTACACTCATAAAGAAAGATGTCTCTTTGTCAATAAAAAGCCTCCAATTGACAGAAGCACCTCAGGGGTGGGGACAGGGTGAGCTTGTGAAGCGCTATCCCCTCCATTGCTACAATGTTTACGGCTTAATCCTTGGCAGGCCTTGTACAGACAACTGCATCCATTGAGTAACATGATTTCTTATGTCACTGTTTTAATTCAATGGCATAGTTTAATCTATTGTCAAACTAAGAAGAAATTAATAAGACCATACCAAATTCAAGCGGTGTCATATACCAGCTTCCTATCCTGTAAAATAACATGTCTTCCTAGAAATGCTCCTCTTAGTCCCTCCTTCAACAATCCTGATAGTGGTGAGGTTATTATTTTGAACAGGTCACAGAGTCAGAATACTTCGAAACCTGCTTCTCTGAAACATCCACTCATTGGCTGTAATTCATCTGCTGACATCAGCATTTTCCAAACCGTGCCTGGTAGTTAGTTTCATGGATGTTAAGCAGTAACTTTTAAAGGGAGACAGGGGATTTATGATCAAATAGAATGGAATTCTTATACATTGTCAAGTCAGCCTGCTAGCCCAGATACTTCTCCAAGCCTTTAGGAGTCTGTTGGATGCTTTGAGTCTTCAAGTGGGATGAGCCAGTGCATTCCGGCGCCCTCCTCAGCGCTGTTTTCTGAAAAAAAGAAATGTTTCTCAGGATTAATAGTCCATCCAACAGGCAATGCTTATAGAAGTCATAAAAATAAACACAAAATAAATCTACTTTTCTTCATAGAATGGCTCTTCAAAAAATAGATAAGGAAGATAAGTTCCAAATACAGGCTAAATAGTCAAGTTTGCTGAGGGCTTGTGCTCATGGGGCATCTTGAGGCTTCAGCAGAATCCTAGCTCCTTTCCCTGTGGCTGTCTCAATGCTTTCTTTCCCTCTACAGTTGAGACTCAGATTTGTAGATTCCACTGGCTATGTCCCTTCCCTGTGGCTTATAATCTGCATGCTAAAGATAGGGAAAGTCACAGTTTACCAATCTCACTGTCACTTTGAAAATCAAATGTAATATATTTCGAGCACTATGCAAGCGTTGTTGGCTGTGTGCTATTTTTCTTTTCCTCTTGGGCACTCTTCCCAGGTCTTGCCATTCACACTCAGATTCCAGAACACTCACTCCCACGCAAATACATGCACACATGCACAGACACACAAAAGAGAGAAACAGAGACAGAGAGACACAGACAGACGGGGGAGAAGAGGGAGGATGGAGGGAGAGAAGGCTCTCGGATCCATCATCTGAGCATCTGAATCTTACCTGCCCATTTTCATACTTTGGCTCCCGGGAGCCCTGCTGTTGCAATATGTCTTGCAGCAGATTGGAGATGGAGAAGCTAACAGCTTAGATCTATTCATTTGGAACCCTCCTTTTCTCAAGATTCCCAGGTGAATTGTGAGCACAAGGGCTGAGATGTGGAGAGTCCTGGGCTCTGTATGTAGCGGGGGACCATTAGAGCTCACCATCGAGTATTAGTTGAACCTGCATGAACCTGTTAGCAGGGAGACTGCCAATTGGAAATGTCAGCGTCCTGCAAAGACTTGGAACAGGCCTTAATCAGAGCAGCTACTGCAATTTGCCTAAATATGAGAAAATCAGACACATGTTAAAGAGTGATTAAAGATCCAGGTTAGTTTCAAATTATCTCTTCTCTTTAATTGCTTTAATTATTTAATCTTTCAGCTGCAATCAAAGCTTTAAGTTGTGAGAGAGAATGTTATCAATTCACTAGACTGTTTATCCTCGGAGGTATTGAGATGTAATGTCATGACCTTCACCTTTCTATTTAGATAGACAGACAAGTTCAGCTCCGCCTCTAATGAACCGTATGATATCAGGCAAATCATTTCACCCTTCTGAGCTTTGAATTCCTCACCTATAACAACAACAACAACAACAACAACAATAACAATAGTAATACTGATGGATGCAAAACTTAGTGACTCAAAAGTAGTAGGCAAATATTGGTTTGTACCTTCTTTACTATTGGCTGGCTTAAAAACCTTGATGCAAATCCACACAGGTTTACTTGCCTATACTCCCAGCACTTGGGAGGCTAGTGAAGTGACCAAGGTTTCAGCATGTGAACTCTTAAAGGACATGCTCAAACTGTGCACAAACTGTAGTAACTATAGATCCACATGGTCCAGTGCTGGGCAAACCTATCACTGAAGCAGGCATCATAACATATACGCCCTACACCTCCTGCGTTGACTGTAGTTAGCAAACAGACGAGTTTTCAGCCCATTCTCTAATTACCAAGATGATGAAAAGGCACTGGAATCAGTGTATCCGGCTGTCTGTAGAGGATGCTTCAGATTATAGTACTTGGTACAAGAAGATGCTCCATCAGTGCTGATGTGTTTCTTTCCTTAAGGATACATGAGGAGAAATGCCTATTCATGCCATAAAAGTACCAACTTCTCATGAGAGAAACTATTCTATCTGAGTCCGATTACAAGAGTAAATGAACTTATTGGACTTGCTTACAGTGGTATTTGTGAGCAAAAAGACAACTCATTAAGGAGAAGTAGCACCCCAACATTCATGAAGATCCACAAAAGCTGCACTACTGAAGCCCCACTTTCAGTTAACTATTAACCATCCCCTTTGTATATGCTCTAGTCATTCCCAACAAGACCACACACGGCTGGGAGGCAGGGGGAAGCAGAGGCTAGAATGTCAGGTGAGAGTCCAAAGCCCATTGCCATCCTATTAACAGCTCCTTTACGTAGCTGTAGCCACCGCTGAACGGTTCTGCTTATTCTGTTTCCAGTCATTCTCTAGGTCACCACAGAACCTCTGTTCCATGATGGTGATGGTCTTGTGACGCCCATGGTCAGAGCTTCACTTCTGCCCCCTTGTTAGTCAACAAGCCCAAGTTATGGCAGTGTAAAAGGCCATGTTGTACAAGCCCTAATCTGATTTGGCTCTTTCTGTTCTAACTCAGTCTCTACCTGCACAGCCCTGGACAAAGTATCATCATAAGTTAGAGCTATCCTGGGATAATCTTCAGATAGTCAAAGCCAGCAGCATTGCTGTTTCCCTGATAGTCACATTGTACCTCCATGGTCAGTGTTTGGATTACAGGTGTAGCAAGATCAATGGCAAAGCAGAATGTCCAGGGCTACCTATCAGGGAGCAGAACTTCCAGTGCTATCATCTGTCATCAGCTTGCTAGCTGCAAGGAGCAGCCACAGTGGAAGAAAGTAATCTGTGAGCCATAGTGACCATCTCGATGTTGTTAAATGCTTGACAGTCACACTGGAATTGAAGTTTTGGAGGCCGGAGGAAGGTGGGCTTTGGGTTCAAAACTGACAACAGCCAGGAGATGAGTCATGGATTGCTGGATCAGTGAAAGATGACAGTTAATAATTTTCAGAAAACAAGCTATACTTACAGGTAAAACAAAACATGACAGGACAGGATTATACATTTATCAAATATGGAAAACTTGGATTAATGCCACTAACATATGCCACAAGAAACAAAATCTCAGCTGATTACAACCTGACAAGTTGACTTGGTGACAAGATGGTAACAGAGCAGATGGCTTCTGGCTAGAACAGAGTCTGCATCAAGGGCACAAGAGCTCATCTAGTCCACTCTCCAGGGCGGCAACCGAAGCTAGCTTTTACAAGAGAATGGATACAGTCAGTATCTAACAGCCCTTGTTAGAAATAGAAATTTACATTTTAAACCTGGCTTTCATGGTCCATTGGAGCAAAGACCTTAGCCTCACAGAATGAAGTCCAGCTCTAGCATCTAGAGTGATCGATGGTTCTTACACTGTTATCTGTGGTTGAGGCAATCCCCTCAACCACAGATAAGTCATCTGTCTGGATACTTCCTTTTCCATTTGCTGAGAGCAGTGTGAGCAGTGTTGCTCGTCATTGTACGGTTTGGACTTGGGCTCAGAACCCAGCCCTAAGGTGACCCAGGTGATGCTTACAAAGACTAAGTGTAAAACTAGCAGCATATAAAGCCACCACTCCCCAGAAATTATGAATTAAAACAAAATTGCAAGTCAGAAAAAAATACAACTTGAAAAGTACAACTTTTAAAATATTTTTATTTTTTTATTTATCCTTTGGAAACCTTATACATTTATACAGTGAATTTTGATCACATCCATCCACCACTACTCTCCCTAGTGCCCTGCACACCGTAGCTCCCAACTTCATGGCCTCCTTTTTGTATTTGCTAATAATCTTGAATCAAGTTAGTGCCACCCTTATGTGTATGAGTGTGTGGTCAACCACTGGGGCATGACCAGCATCCATATACCAAGGAGAGATGACTCTCCCTAACTCAATGGCTATCAAGTGCCAATGTCTCCTCCACTAGGGATGGAGCCTCCTCATCCATGCTAGGTTGCTGACTGGCTTGATCTTGTGCACAGACCCACAGCTGTTGTGAGCTGATGTGTGTAACAGCCATGCTGTGTCTAGAAATCAGCATCACAGCTCTCTGACATCTGTCAGCTCTTGCATTCTTTCCGCCCCCTCTTCCAATATATTCCCTGAGTCTTGGATAGAGAAAGGCTGATGAAAGTAATTCATTCACAGCTGAGCCACAGTTAGGAAAGTATTTTTAATGGAATAATTCATAAATTTAACACAGTTTTTCCTTGCCTTGCACAGGTTTTGAGCATCTCAAATCCCCTTCATGTTAGCTGGGTCAACTTCTTTCACAGTTGTCTGTCTCCTCACTATATTGCTCTTCTCAATGACTGTCTTCAGAGTGACCCCTTCCACCCACAGAATCCAACACTCCCTTAGAATTCATGTAACCCACTTTCTGCTCTCACCTGGAGTAGCTCCCTGAAAGGGTTAAAAGCTACAGGCTTCTGGGATAAGTCTGCACACCAACCCATCCTCTGTGGGGAATTGTCCTCTGATCTTTTGACTCTTGTATTCTGCATTCTCAATATGGTTGCATCATGTCTCCTTTACTCAAGGACCTTAAGGTGAACCTGGAGAATGTTTGAATGTATGGTATCTTTTTAAAAAGACAAACTGTGCTCCAAAACCATGCTACTTTCAAAGTTAATTACTGACTGCTTGGTAGATTGAAATTAGCCTAAAATTTCATGAAAGGATTTTGATTATTATCTCAATGTTATTTCTACCTTGGAAGGAAATTATGAGTTGATTTTACAAATTAGTGCATCCAGGATTCTCTGCAATCCTCAGATAGACCCTCCCTTAAAGACTGTAGTTTGCAGTTCTTAGAGAGAAGCTCACTGGTCTTTACAGACTTCAGCATACCACAGAGTTTCCAACTAATAAGAACAGATGATCTAATGAAAATCCCAAATACAAAGGAGGTTTACATGATTAGTCCATATAACGTCACCACTAATCTAGACTTATGGGCCATGTCTCCACACTAACAATATTTAGAGAAATATTGTAAAAGGGCTGGAGAGATGGCTCAGAAGAGCACTGACTGCTCTTCCAGAGGACTCAGATTCAATTCCCAGCATCCACATTGCAGCTCACAAACATCTAGAACTCCAGTTCCAAGGCACCCGACACCCATGGCAAAACACCAATGCACATAAAATAAATATTTTAAAAATAAACTTAATAATAAAATAAAATAAAATAAATGTTTTAACAAAAGAAGTAGGCTAGAGAAGAAAACAGCACAGGGCTACAAAATAAACTTACCATTCTTATTGAAAACATTGGTGTTCTCTAGCTGTAGGTATAAAGCTATATTTTATGTGTTTGCCCTGTTAGCTTATAACTTAGAGCACTTGGCAGCTCTGTGCTCTAAAAAGTCACAAATTAATTAGCACATAGTTAATCATCATTATATTTTTACTGTGAAATGATTAAACATAAGTCAGGCTTAGTGATGTATGCCTTTAATTCCAGTATTCAGAAGGCAGAGGCTAACAGATCTCTCTGAGTTTGAGACCAACCTGGTCTACATATTGATATCCAAGATATCCAGGGCTATATAAACAGGCCTCCATGTCAAATAAACAAACAAGCAAACAATTAAAAAAAAAACAAGGTTAAAGTAATGAAACATGAGCTAATTAAGTGGAGCTTTTGGAGGTGATATTATTTGCTAGTGTTGACCTACATTTGACCTGACATGAGTGTCATGTTAAATACCCAACGAGACCAACATATTATTTTAAATTTTGCTTTATGTTGTTGAGATCCACTGTAATTACAGAGGGGAATCTTTTCTTTATGGCACACTATGTTCGATGGCTCCCAGATAGTATTATATACCTCATCCTGTTTTCCCTTTATGAGATGCAAAGACATCGCCACCGTCCAATTACCCTGGAAAGCGCGCTTTATACCTGCTGTGACTTAATTGCATTTTTGTTCATCCGAACGTTTATACCTCTCGTGCGTTTTCAAATCATTCTCACTCTAGTGGCAATTTTCCAGTGTGGCTGTGAGAGAAAATGGCCTTTGAAATGGTGCTTTCTCTGTGGTGCTCAGGGAAAAAAAAGGCAGTACATGAAGGAGAACCTCAGAAGATGAGGGCCAAGCTTGAAGCACAGTTTCATTAATACTGGATGGCAGAAAAGGAGCCAAGTCCCAGATAATGAGGAAGGAGTTGCAATTTTTTTTAAAGCTATCTGGTGACAGGGAAAACAAAAATGACATTCAACTGACGAATGAGCGGAGTTTGACCTAGCCTTTTGACCCTTGGCAATCAATCTTACCTGCTACTTCATAAAGAATTATGGGGCTGCCACTCACACTTGACTCTGTATTTTTACTATTCCCTATACCTTTTTTTTTGAATACATGGTCCAAGAAGATAAATGTTTATGTTGGATCTAGCAGAGAGGAGGAAATATGGGGTACTCAGAAGGGAAGAAAGCTGCAAGTGCAAACACCAACAAGAGGACCAACAGTCATGAAATGGTTTATACACGCAATTCAGGATTGTCAGGGAGATTTTGTTTATGTGGCCGACCAAAATAGCGACTGGAAATAACGGATGACCCTCCACACACTTTCCCCTGGCACTGGGCTCAGGTCTCTGCTCCCCACCTCCACATACCCCAACATGCATCCAATGAATTTTGATAAATCCATTGCTTGTCCACGAGCTCTGATTACAGCGTGCGGCGTGGAAAGGTTTCCAAGCCGTCATTACAATGAGAAGGAGAGTGCGGGGCATGAGCCGTTTTCATTATCTGTTCAAGGCGCCAAGGAATGCACTAAACAGCTCGTGCTTGGCCCACCTTTGTGTCCACCGAGAAAGTGTAAATCAGCAGGAGGGGAGAGCAGCCAGCTGGGGAGCAAGAGGAAACACCATAGGAATAAGAGATAAGGTCTTGTTGGCATTCTGGATGCTTTGTTTCTGTGTGTAATTTGATGCAGTTTGTCTTGAGACACTAAAACCCAAGCTAGTCAGCAAGAGCAACTTTATGGACCTCGTCTTGTGCATAAGTTGACCGTGGGGAGTTTTTCTTAGCTTTATAGAGTCAAGATTCTCTTTCATGGCTATACAGGAGCCCACAGCAAAAACTCAGTGTTGTAGAAACAGAATGCAATTTCTGACCATTCAATCCATCCAAGAACACTGGGAATGTAAAGCCGTTTTCTTCATTTATTCTGAATTAAGAGAGGCAGGTTCAGAGACTGGGGATTATGGAGTTTTGCAGTCGTTCTCAAAAAATAAAATATAAAATAAAAGCAAAACCTCCAAGTGGGCTGTACACAAATGAACTGTCTCATAGGATATTTACAGACTTGGTCATACGAGCTGGTAGCCTCTGTCTTCGTACAGAAATACACATCCAGGCAAATGAACAGAACCCTATCATCATGTGCAAAGCTATCTCCCTCTGATCCCTTTCTCGGTAAGCAGGTTCAACTCTGCTTTGAACCATTTCACAAGCTTTGGAGTGGTGACTGCCTCTGCTCACTTGTTACTGGGCCAGGGCCTCTCTATCTTAGCCTTCGTTGGTCAGTTGGCTTCTAAGGTGCTGCCCTCCCTCTGCCTGGCACAAAGTTCATTCCTTCTAGAGTTAACAGGCTGGCAAGCTATTTATGAACCTGGGCCCTGCGTTCATAAAGAATCTCCCCTTCAAATAGGGCAAGCTTGTTAATGGGGGAAGTGAGGTCAGTGTGGATCTGACAAGCCAAACAAGTGATGAAATTTATGAAGCTCCATGGTACAAAGATGTAGTTATCTGCAGTCTATTCATATAATAAGGCCACTTGGGGCCCATTGGTTTCGTCCCTTGAATTTGTTTTTCTTTCTTCACTCCTTTATTTTGTTGCCCAGCACTCCCTTTAGCTTCCCTTCTTTCCTCTGCTTCTGTTTTTGGATTTCAGGATCCTACCTGCACCATTAACTGGAGTAAATGTGCCTTCTTCCTTTTAAGGCTATGCGTGTGACCATGGTAACAAGGGAGAGTTGAATGGACCAAGTTCTTGGGCTAATTATTTGTAAAATCAGAATGTGGTGTTATGTCTGTAGCATCTCAAGAACAAACTAAAATTTCCAATGAAAACCAGAAATTTGTTACAATTTCTTTTAAACCCTTATCCTCTTCACTGTCATGATGGCCATGGCCCTTTCACCACAGTTCTATGGAGGAGGAGGGAAAACTGAGAAGCAGGAAGACACCATGGCCTGAGTGGGTAATAAGGAAAAATGTGATAGGAATGGACAGTGGCCTGCTCAAGAATGGGATAGAGGATTTGAGAAAAAACAGGGAGAAGCAAAAGGAAAACGATCAGTTAAATATGGGCATTAAAACTAGGAGACATTTGCTAATATCATTTGTTAGTTATTAAAAAAACTAGCACAGGCTAAGTAGACGGGTAACAGGAACTAAAATGGTGCATATATTTAGACAGGAACCAGGGATCATGTCATTGGAAGAACCAACTGTCCCTCCAGAAAGTCACAATCACAATGGCCTAACTATCTCAATTTTTATATTGAATCAATAGTGCTGGTCAAATTGACGGATTAAAAGTAGACTTTCTAACCCAAAATGTTAAAAAGACTCATCAAATATAATTTCTCCTACTAATAGTACAGTTGTGCAAGAGCAATGAGTAAAACCCATGGGTCCTTGATGCCCCTTGTAAAATGATGTAGTATTTGCACATTTCTTACACACACACACACACACACACACACACACACACACAGAAGCATTTGCTTGAGCTTGCTTGGTTGAATTTCCAAATGCCAAGGCCATGGATATAAAGGGTAAATGCATTTTGCAAACATGTACCAAAAAGAAATCACATTAAAAATAAAATTGAAAAGCACTAATTCAGATAAGCAAAGGAAGGTGAAACTAGATAGCTGTTCCCTCCCCTTATCTAGACCCATTCCATGTATGGAAGATGGGAGAAAATCAGCCATTCTTGTCTTTGTGAGTCTGACAAGGGTGGAAAAGTGGAGTTTTGTGAGTCTGGCTTGTTTCACTTAGCAGAATGATCTCTAGTTCCATCCATTTTACTGCAAGTAACATAATTTCCTTTTCATTTATTACTAAATGAAATTTCATTCCATATCAACAATATTTTTCAGGCACTAAAATAGATTGATGGATATAAAAAGGAATCCTCGTCCCTGTCTCTATAGAATTGCATCTTACAGTCATTAGCCATTCACATTTTACTGGGAATTAAGTAGTTTTAATACTGATAGCCCTTTATATCTCAGTGTAAGTTCATTTCTTACACAAATATTTACTAATACAACTTAAATAAAACAAGACAACCCAGGTTTGATGAAGTTAAAAAACTAGCTTACAATGTTCAGTTTAGCATTTTCAGATTGGAGACCAGTTTTATCACATAAGTTGAGGCTGTTCATTTCATCTTTAATATTCAGGTAGCACAAGAAAACATTTGAGTTCTTTGATATTACTTAACTATGAGAACTCTAAAGCTAATTGAAAATGGACACTTGAAAGAAATCCCACACTAGCTCAGAATTGAGTACAATAAAGGGTTATTTATTTAGGGGTAGACTCACAGATCACAGTCCTCTGTCCAAACGGAAAAACAGCAACCAAATCCAACAGCTGGAAGAGAGGGGGAGGGTGTACTTTACATTGGCATTTATAGTATAAAAGGCCATGCCCAGGTGGGCAGGTAACATAAAGGCTACTGGCTGAAGGAGTTCCTACAGCACCTCTCCCTTTTGTTTAAATAAGAGAGTTATAAGTCTAATACAAAAGTATATACAATAGAAACAAATATCAAGTATAAAAATTAGAATTACGACCAGCATAAACAATATCAAGCAAGAAACATGTGATAAATGTTTCAATAATTATCCTATCCTAAGGAGTCTAAGTTTTATATTATAAATAACTTGGTCAAGTCATTAGAGGAAAGTAATTATGACTATTAAGTCTTCAACCCCATAAAAGAACTGAGAAGGGAAATAATATTACTTGAGTAAGAAGGAAGAGCAGTCAAACAACTTCTAAAATATGCAGCAAATGACAGAGACAACTGGCTACCTGGTTAATTACCCAAAGTCTCATTTGCAATGTCAGAGCAATCAACTTTGGCTAAGGCTTATAGTAACTGACAGACCATTTTCAGAGGCAGGAAAATTTTCAAAACTGTCTTACCCTGCCTTGGCAGGATTTGACAATCTTTTTTTCTTGTACCTTGCTTGTCCTATCTGGACATCCAATGCTGTATGAACTGGACATGCTGTATGATATTGTTTATACTGGTCATAATTCTAATTTTTATACTTGATATTTGTTTTTATTATATATAATTTTTATTAGGCTTAGCCCCACAGAGAAATGACTGCCAAACTTGCCTAAAGGTGAGACGATCCTTTGGGGTTCCTGCTTCATGAAAGAGTCTGCTAGACATTCTNTAACTGACAGACCATTTTCAGAGGCAGGAAAATTTTCAAAACTGTCTTACCCTGCCTTGGCAGGATTTGACAATCTTTTTTTCTTGTACCTTGCTTGTCCTATCTGGACATCCAATGCTGTATGAACTGGACATGCTGTATGATATTGTTTATACTGGTCATAATTCTAATTTTTATACTTGATATTTGTTTTTATTATATATAATTTTTATTAGGCTTAGCCCCACAGAGAAATGACTGCCAAACTTGCCTAAAGGTGAGACGATCCTTTGGGGTTCCTGCTTCATGAAAGAGTCTGCTAGACATTCTGCAGGGCACAGAAAAAAATTTACTGACAAACTGCCAATATAGGAGGAACTGTCTTTGAAATTCCTTGCTTTGTGGAAAAGTCTGCCGAATACTATAGGCCAGTAGGCTGAAGATAGATGCCCCAACAGTACCAAAAAACTTTGGGGGACTGTCCAGGCAGAAGGATGTCTCTGTCAATTCTAGAGTACTGGAGGTTGCTTACAATGCACTTCCTGTTTACTTAGGTAATATTATATCCTTGTGGAAGAACAGATATAGTTATAGTTTTACTTAATTACGTTAAAAGTTAAAGTAGATATAGATATTGCAACTGTAATTCTTGCTTGATAACTGTTTTATGTAATTTTACTATGTTAAAGTTAAAACCTTCCTTTTCACTTAAACAGAAAACGGGAAGTAATGTGGGATTCCCCTCTGTATACTGTGAATATCATTGGTTAATAAAGAAACTGGCTTGGCCTGATAGGGTAGAATAGAACTAGGCGGGTTAAACTAAACTGAATGCTGGGAGGAAGAAGGCAGAGTCAGAGAGAAGCTATGTAGCCCTGCTGGAGAGAGACACCAAAACTTTGCTGGTAAACCACAGCCACGTGTTGATACACAGATTAATAGAGATGGGTTAGATGAAGAGGTACAAGTTAGCCAGAAATATGCTTAAGCTATTGGTCAAACAGTACTGTGAATAGTGTTGTTTCTGTGTGATTATTTCAGGGCTGAGCAGCTAGGAATAAACTAGCAGCCTCTTACAACAGCTAATCTATGCTTCCGCTGTTTCTCCTAACAAAAAAGTTTTTGGAGTGTAACATTTGTCTCTCTCTCCAGAGCAGGTTACCTTGTCATAATCATAACTGTTTCCATAATGCATATTTTCACATAAGGCATTTTAATAAACTACCCTCCTCACCCCTTTTTCCCTCTCCCAATCAAAACTAGTATCTAAAATGTAAAGTTGGTTATTGTCTCAAAATGAAAGCTCTGTCCCTCTAGCTCTTAGAATCAAACCTCAAATTTATAAACAGCCTCTAGATCTTCCCAGCTCCACAGAAGTCCCCTCTGCAGGATGTTTGCAAACCTTGTTCCTCCTTTCTGGAACCTACATCCTCCTCTTCCCAGAGTCTCTCATTCTAGTGCCTGGGCCACTCCAGAAGAGCGCTGCAGATGCCTCAAGTCTACATGACCGAATATGAGGCTCATATTTTCCCTCCCCTTCCCCTCAGAGCTCTAGGATAAGCTGTTCTGTGCTTTGTTTTGTTCACTGTTATTTCTTCATTGTCTGCTCCATCTCTGCCAAAGAAAGAAAGGGTTAATTAATAACTGACTGAATGAACAAACTAGAGAATTCATTAACTTAATTGCTTAACAAAAACTCACTTGATTGATATTATTGAAGGCCACAGGGAAATTAACCCTAACAAGCTCTGAAATCTAAGAGTATCAGAACAATAATTACAGTCTGAGAAACTTTTGATTCTAAAATATATTTGAAAGAAAATCTAGGTCTGTTTTTGCCTGTGAAAGAGTTAAATGGGTATAAATTAAGAAGGATTGGTAATTAGCATAAAATCTATAATAGAAATCCTATTGAAACTACACTCTTCAGTATTAGTGCATTACTTTCATAGTGCATCCTTTCTCCCCCCCCCCTCATACACACACATGGTCTCTCAAAGACACAGAAAACACTTTTCTGTCAGATTCTAGCATACTTGAAGGAAGGCAGGCACTCTGTCAAGTAAGACCACAGCCATCACCAGTGAGACCACAGCCATCACCAGTGAGACCACAGTCATCACCAGTGAGACCACAACCATCACCAGTGATACCACAGCCATCACCAGTGAGACCACAGTAGTCACTATATGAGACCACAGCCATCACCAGAGAGACCACAGTCATCACCAGTGAGACCACAG